>CM007330.1:137210-164108 GCA_000333855.2 Endotrypanum monterogeii
CTTGCGTTGTTGCTGGTCCACGTCATTAAACAATTTCTGCAGTTCAGCTTCGCGTGCACGCTTTTCCTCCTTGGCGGCGCGGCGCGCCTCCAGCTCCGCCCTCGACTTGCGGTCCTGCGGGTTGCGCTGCTCGACGCTCTGCTTCACCTGCTGGACATAGGCCTGTACCTTGGCGCTTCGGTTTTTGTTTTTGAGGCCGAAGGTCTTGTCCTCAACTATTTTGTCTTTTTTGTCTGACTTGCCCATCGTTGACGGATGCAGGCTGGGCTGGTGCGTATGTGTATAGGGAGACTCGGCGCGGCTCACGCAGTTGTCCTGAAAAGAACAAAGCCGTAAAAAAAAAAAAAAAGAAGATATATGTATATAGCACAGGAGTTGGTTGAGATGATCTCCGAGGAAAGATCGTACTGAATGACGTCCAGGGTTGATTTTTTAAATGTGTTTGTTGGGGTTGTTGTGGTGGCGTGCGTGCGTGTGCGTGTACGCATGTAGGCGTACGGGGGTGGGGAGAAGGGGAGAAGGAAAGTGAAGAGGGAGATCGATGCCGATCTATGGGGAAAAACCAAAACCGTCTCCTTGAGGGAGTTCGTCAAGACGACTACACGCAGCTGGGCGCAGTTGCTCTCTCTCTCTCTCACACACACACACACACACACACACACACACATGAGCACAGCGGAGGAGAGAGTGACATCTCACTTCTACTTGTTCTCTCATATGCACTCCGAATGACGAGTGAGTATGTTTGCTAATCGTTTTTTTTTTTGTCTTTTGTCTATGCTATGTTTGAAACACATAGTGGAGTGTGTACACCCTTCACTACATAAATTTCTGTTCAGATCATTACTCGTCGGCTGATTGCTCCTCTGTCCACCGGACAACGCTCGGTTGAGGGAAGAAGAGGGCGACAGCTCCTCCTCCCTCCAAAAAGATAAAACAACAACAACAACAACACAAAAAAAAAAAATGTATGGAGTTCACGCAGTGATGTGCCTAACCCCTACACACACTTCTGAGGCCAGGATTTGCACCTGTTTCACACCGGTCGGCGCCTACTCGAAGTACCGACGCTTCGGGCGCCGTCTAAACCACTGGTCCTCCTCCCCGTTTGTTGCTGCGGAGACTTCCGGGGAATGTTCTACAACTGTCTGCGTGGTTGCCGTGTAGTTGTCGAGGGGGGCCGGGAGCGGTGCACGTACGCGTGCAGTGGTGCGGCGAACACCACGACGCATCCGCACCTGCGGCGCCTCCTCGTCGGCGTCGTCTACCTGTTGTGTTGTGCGACGAGGTGGCTGTGTCGGTGGTGGTGGCCGTGGCCGCGTCGGTGTTGCTGCAACAGGGACAGCGCGACGCCCTGCAGAGGCCCGCGAAATGCTCGGTTCTGCAACCACCTCCATCTCTTCATCATCGTCAACACCAGCCATTTCGTCCTCCTCGTCGAGGGCCGTTGCTGCTGGGGCTTTGCTGCTTCGCAGTGCACGTGCGGCGGATGTCACAGGAGACGCCGCTGCCGCAGGTGTGGGGGAGACAGAGGCGCGGGCTGGGGCGCGCGCTGGCGGAAGCCCGGCGTTGTCATCAACGTCCTCTTCCCCTTCCTCCCCCTCCTCTTCTTCCACCTCTTCTTCCCCCTCCCCCCCCTCTTCTTCTTCCATCTCTTCTCCCTCCTCCTCACTTTGCTGTTGTTGCAGTTGGCTGTAAATTGCCCTCTCGAATTCCGCCTCCTCTTGTGATTGCCTGTCTCGCGCAGCGTGGGTTGTCGCCGCCGTCTGCAGGGGTTTCACTGGTGCATGCACGGCACGCCGCGTCGTCGGCGGCGGCACAGTTGTGACTGACGGTCGCTTCTTTGCCCCCCGCAACGCGCGTGCTGGAGGAGTTGTTTCAGCTGCCTGCCTTTCCGCATCCATCTCAACCACATTTTCGCCTCTTCTTCCTGCACGGCAGGCTGGCGGTGAGGGCGACGGGGTGTCGGTGATCGGGCGGGGGTTGCTGCTACGTTTACCGTCTTGGATGCATGCGGGGGTGTAGGAGCGACCTTCACTTGCTCCTCTACCTCCGCGACACTATCGGTACCGTCGCCGTCTTCTGGAAGTAGCTGCGCCAGCGTCGCAGTCAGCGTGGCTTCCAAGTCTTCGCGATTGTGCAGCAGACTGTGCACAACAGAGGCCCCTGAGGTCTCCTCGATGTCTATCACGAAGTCATCGATGCAGCGGTACTCCTCCATTTCATCGGCCATCCCCAGCGGAGCCGCGAGCGCACGGAGCCGCGTCAGTTCCTCCTTGCTAAATGGATTGGTCAGGTCGATCGTTGCTGTTGAGCGTAGCATAAAGTCGGTATTGTCTGACGGGTCCGCTATCCTTGTTGCAATCAGGTGATAGTGTACCACGTTAACACGAGGCAGCGCCTTGTTGCGGAACAGATGCAGTACACCTAACATCACTTCTGCGAATGGGAGCCGCACCTCTTCTTCAATGATGTGATCCTTCGTGGACGTGTGGTAGAGATGCAGCGTGGTCCCTGATAAGCACACAACGCTGCAGCCTTCGCTTCGATCGACTCCCGGGCGAAATGGGGAATATCGTTTTTCTTTAGAGGTGAAAAATGTTTTGTATGCCTGAAGGGCACCGACTACTTTGCTGGGTGTCATATCTGTCACCGCCACTGCATTCGATGGGGAGGATGTACGGGCACTGGTGAAGGGCTGTGTGTCGGAGGACACTAGCGGAAAGCCATAAGGTGGCAGCGGCGTTCCCTCCAGAACGACAACCTGCTCCTCGCGCGCCAGTGACCGCATCAGGACAGAGCCGTAGAGAAGTGCATCCACACTTTGGCGCTTGTAGAATTCGATGGCGGCCTCATCGGTTGCCTCCTCCAGAGCCATTTGATGTTTGTTGTATGATGTCCAGATGGTTTTGAGGGCCCGCACGCCGACCGGGTCATCGTCTGTCACAACGGCAGCGTGGTAGGCGCTGAACATGGCGAGCGGGTCTACCTGCGCCGTGTCTTCATCGAGAACCACAATGTAACCCTGCTTTTCGTGTGCCTCACGCTCGGCCTTGCTGGTTGGGTGGAGGTATCCATCCGCTGTGTTGAACTGCCTTAGCATGAGCTCAGACAATCGAATGAGTCTTTCCTTCCGATCTGCAGCGGCGGCGGCGGCCGCCGTTGTTGCTACTGCCGGGGCGACTGGTGGTGGGGCTGGCTCGGTAGAGGGGGCTGGTGCAGAGGACCGTGACGCTGCAGAGGGTCTCTCTGGACGTGGAACAGAGACGACCTCTTCCTCCTCTTCTTCTGCTACTTCCTCGACCTCCTCGATGAACTCTTCATCGCCATCCTCTGCGCCATCGGCTTCCACTTCTTGCTTGTGAGGTAGCGGTGGCGGCTGGTGGTGTTGATGCCGTGGCTGCTGTGGCTGCTGCTCGGCGGCCTTTGGAACAACCCTAGGCAACCTCTTGTTGCTGTGCCGTCCTGCTGGCGCAGCTGATGGGCTGGTCGATGCCGGCGAGTGCTTCGCTGGCTTCTCCTCTGTCTCACTTGTCGAAGGGGCGGTGTTGCGGCCAAGGACTGCCTCTGCTTCTGCCATCAGCCTTTCCATCTCCTCGTCCTCGAATTCCACATCCCCATCCAGGACTTCCTCCAGCACCTTCTCGGCGTCTTCTTCCACCGCAGGTTCTTCACCGCTGTCATATCGTCCTACCGCTGTAGCGGGAGGCGTTCTTTGAGGCACCGATCTCGCACGTGGTGTTGCCGCGGAGTCCATCGAAGCGGGCCCAGCTGCAGTGACCGCAGACTTTTTCAGATCCATGAGAGGTGGTGCTGGTAGGGCGGCCGTGGAGGTTCCGTCTGACAGTCGCTTCGGCGCCATCAGCTCATCGGCGACGGCGCGCTGGATGGTGCGGGTTAGCCATGCGACTACCTCATCCTTTTGCGACTGCTGACGGTGCCGTGCGAGGCGGTTGTACACCGCGTCGAGGAGACCGCGTGCGTAGGCGCTGAGTGCGATCCGATCCGAGTTCTCTTTCCAGTGCCCAACCGTTGCAACACCGTGCATGCGCAGCTCGCGTGCATCTTTTTCGCCCTGGTATCGTTCGCTGCCCATCAAAACATTGAGGCACTCGGTGTCACCCCCGACGGCCTTTAGTTTACGCTTCGGTGTCATGACGACAAAGTCGCGGAGGCTGACCGCCTCCACAGCGCCACCACCCACCTCCAAGTCTGGGTCGACGAGGAGGCGGACAAGGTCCGCCACCGTGTCGACAGCCGTGTCACTGCTGTGGTTGTCATGTAGGAGAACTTCATCAATGGTGACATCATAGGGCCCCCGCAGATCCTCGGCGGCGGCGTCACTGTTGCTGCTGCCGCCGCGGAGCGTGGCGGCGCGCGGGGCGAGGAGGACACGAGACACATGAAGCCCACTCCGGTGGTATGGGCCAACGGGACCGGCGCTGGGTGCTGCAGTGTTGGCGCCGCCTGATAAAGCGCCTTGAGTTAACTCTAGAGGAACACTCAGTGCTGTTGTTCCGTCCACAGAAATGTGTGTCCGTGAAGCACTTGAGACTCCCCAGAAGAATTGAACCCAAAGCTGACTGCTACTGCTGCGGCGAAGCGACGTGGCGGTTTTCACTACCGCTGCGTTCAGAGGGCGCCTTCGGAGCATCGCTCTTTTACACTTCGCTGTCGACAACAGGTGCACCGACAGAGCCTTCCCTTTCTTACTTCTCACCTTTTATTTCCCTTCCAAACGCGGTCGCAGCGGAGTGTGCAGCTGTCGGCCGCGGGGGCCCTAGTTGTAGGGGAAAATCGAGAATTTTTGTTTTTGTTTCTATTACGCCTCCTTTTTTTTTTCCGTTTTAGAGGGGGATGATGAAGGTCCACGCAGGCCCCGGGTAGGTCAGCCGATAAATGGGATGGGGAAAGAAAGGACTCGTGCGGACCCGTACCAGGAGAATAACGGAGCACCCACACGCCCGCCTGCACACACACACACACACACACACACAGGTAGGAAGAACGCGGGTAGGAAAAAAACAACCGAGGCGGGACCAAGTAAGCGTGGGCGAGGTGCTTCGCGTGTGTGTGTGTGTGTGTGTGTATGTTAGGTGATTTCCCCCGGAAGGATGGGTGATTGCGGGCACCTAGTAGTTCTATGGAGATATCTGTATGGAGATGAGACAGCGAGTGGCAAGGTGCGTGCCAGTGAGCGTAACTCGTTGTGTTACAATGTATTATATATGTATGTGTGTATGTGTGTGTGTCTTTGTATGTTTGCTTACGGATTACCACTGGGTCCCTCAGTGTGTCTTCCTGTTGTGTTTTCTTGTTCTCGTCGACTGTGTTGATGCGTTTGACATCGCGGGTCAGGAGAAGTCACCTCCGCCCCCCCGCCGCCGCCGCCGCACAGACATACATACAGACATACACCAAAACGAAGAGTGGATGGAAGGACGCGTTGAGAAACAATAGTAATAATAAAATAAAACGTTACATCATCTTGTGGATGTGGCTCCTCAATACACAGTATAAAGGGAAAAAGGGGGCAGTCACGGAGCCTTGATGCACCTCTATCCCCCCCTCATTTGTTCTTTTGTTAGTGCTACACCTTCATTGCATCACAAATACGCTTCTTTATTTCACCCCCTCCGCTGACGATCAGATGGTTGACCTTGTAAGCGATTTTGAGATGTCGAGATCTATAACACGTTTTCCTTCTGGCGTCGCCTCCTCCCTTTTTTTACTCATACCGTCGTGCAATGGGCGGAAGTGGGGGTTGGGCGAGACAATTTCCCCAGATCATCGGCATTGGACAAGGACCCTCTCCCTCTCCCTTCCCCTTCCCCCTCCCCCTTCCCCCCCCGGACGACGCATCGTGTTACATGAGCTTAGGTGCATATATATATATATATATGTGTGTATATTTATGAGTCAGAGGGACACGCACATCGGACACCGAGGGAAAACATCACAATCCAAACAACAACAAGATCAAACATAGAGGAGCAACATCAACCCCCCTTCTCACCTACACGTACACATGCTTATTAAGATAGAAAGGGAGGTCATAGGGTTCAAAAGCAGATGAGCACCCAGAGCTCCACACCGTTTCAGGCACGACATAATACACACAAGACTTCTTTTTACCGCCTCCCCCCTCCCTCCCCCCCCACACATACACACATACACACACACATGTACACACACACATATACACACACATATACACACACATATACACATAACTGTTTCTAACGACGCCTCGAGTTGCCAGATTTCTTCTTTTTTTTGCTACTTGAAGCAGCGGGCTCTTTACCCTTCTTGGACGACGCCGGCGTGGCTGCGGAGGCGGGTGACTTCCGCCGTGTGGAGGCACGATCGACACCGGTGGGGGTGTTTGCCGACTGGTTGTGCTTTCTGCTTACAGGGAGCTTCTGTGTATGACTCGGTCCGTGACTCTCACGGCGCTTCCGGCGGGGTGCGGCGACGTTCGTCTTGTTTTGTGTTCTACTGCTACCTTTGCGTCGTGTGTTCCCCATACCCGAAGGCTTCTCAAGATCGAGTTGGTCTTCCTCCTCACCCCCCTCGTCGGGCTCTTGTTCATCCTCCCCTTCCTCGTTCTCTTCCGTGCGACTCGGAGCAGCGTCGAGGTTTTCGGTGGCCTCGGCTACGTTGGCGCCAGCTGCGATATCCGTCCCTCGCTGACTCGTCGTTGCCGTCCACGGGGGTACAGTGGAGCTGAAGTTTTTGCCTTCCTGCATCACCATCGGGTTCGGTGTCCACGGGCCTGTCACACCTGACATGGGGCCGGCGAAGGGCCCGGTGCTGGGGCGATTCTCTCCGACTGCAGCACCGTGTGTGTATGCTCCAGGGCCCGGCATCGCAACGGCTGTGCTCGGAAGGGACTGGGCAGACGCCTGGACGCCATGGTTGGAACCTCGCAGTCCGGCTACTAGGCTCTCTGGTGTGATGACGTCATGCAGCCAGGCAAGTGCGTCGGCCTCCGCTTCTTCCGCAGCGGTACGTGGGGGCGGTCGAGGTGATTTCGGGAAGGCGGTCTCAGTGCTGGCTCCACCTGCCGTTGCCGAGCCCATGTACGGGGGCGGTGCGTTGTAGTTGATGCGGTCCTCTAGCACCAAATCGCGTTGCAGATCTCGCGCGGTTTCGTCGCGCTGTTGCCTCAGCTGCGTCGACCAGTCGGCGGAGTCGAGTCCATCATTCATCATCGCCTCCAGCAACGCAGCAGAGTCGTGAACATAATCTCCATCGGCAACGTGCAGCACCTCCTGGGATCCGAGGACGCCGACTGCAGACTGATTCCCCCCGGCTGCTGCAGCGTCCCGGGAAAGACGCGCGTCGCTGGCGAGGTCGTCAATTTCTGCGCCAGCCATTATTTCTTCTTCACCCATGTTCACATAGTCCGCCCCGTCATCGTCGTCGTCGTCTTCCCCAGCCATGCTCGAGGCTCGCCGCCCGCCTGCGCCGTGACCCATCGCCTGCACCATCAGGTCGGCAGCTGACACGACTTCTGAGGTGTAAGTAGGAAGCATCGTTGAGTCGGGGACGAGCTGGAGCAATGTAGGCGAGAAAAGCGACTCCAACTCCTCTGGTGTGGCCGCAATGTCTTGCAGTACCCGTACACGGTGGGTGCGCTCAATGGCGTCGATCAATTCACTAAGAGTTCTGAAGTCTTTGGTGATACCTAGACATTGTTGGAGCTCGCGCAGCCGGTCCATCACGTGGTCTTCAAACACAGCGCCGTAATCGAGGTAGTAAGGCACAGAAGGGGACGTGGCAGGGTCGAAGGCATCCACGCTGACGCCTCCCAATGGGACAGAGCCGCGCCGGCGCGCGTTGGACCGGGCGTGGACGCTTCCCTGCCCGCCTCGTTCTACACCGGGTCGTGCCTCATCTAGTGACACCACTGTCACATACTGCACCGCACGCACTTTGTCCGCGGGCAGCACCTGACGGTCCAAGACGTGCAGCACCCCTAGAAGAGCTTCCGCAAAGCGGGCCACGATGTGGCGGAGCTGTGCCGTGGTCACTACAATGTTATACAGCGCCAGTGTCGATCCACAGACGAACACGACGTCGCAACCACCGTTCAGACCCACCATGGGCCGAAAAGGGAAGTGACTGGGTGCAGCGTTAGAAAAAAATAATTTGTAAGCCGACACAGCGCGGCGCACTGTGTCGGGCGTGGCACTTCGAGTGAGCGACTCACCACCCGCCAAGGCCGTCCCGCGGGGGTGGTGGACACTACTGCCACGCACTCGCGTCTCAGAAGCCAAAAGGGGAAAGCCGAAGGACGGCACCTTGAGATTGAGCTCTAGTTGCGCCCCTGCCACAGCAGCGGACCGAAGCAGTAGTGCCCCATGCAGTAGGATGCGCATCGCGTCGCGCTTGCGGGACGGCGTCGTGGAGAGAGCGGAGACGACGCTGCGATACTCGGCCCATACTTCCGCCCAGGCCCGCACAACTTTGCGCTCGTTGCTGCCGACACCGGTGCTGCTACGCAGACGGGCTGCCGCGGCTGCGACGGCGGCGCTCGTGTCAGTTGTCTTCCCAATCGAGTTCGTGCCGCTGACGCCACGCACCTTCTCCTCGCCCTCTGTATCATCATCGATGTCGCCGTCGCAACGCAGCTCACTGTCCTCCAGCAGCTGTCCCTTACTATTGAACACCCGCTCATCGATTGCGTCTTGCCTGGAGAAGATAACAAAAAGAGCAAAGGGATGTACTTGACTGCTTGCGTGGTTGTGTGGAAGTACGAGGCCATCCTTGATGTCCTGGAGCACTGTGTCCAGCTCAGTGTTCAGGTAGCCGGTCGGACTGCTTAGTTGACGCTGCAGCAGCTCGACGAGGCGACGGCGGGTGCGTCGTGGGTCCTGAAGCAGCGTTATAGAAACCGGAAGCTCCGCGAATAGTTCCCGTGGCACGTAGCTCTGCAATAGTTGGGGGTGTGCAGATCCGTCACCCATCATCACAAGTCTCGGCCGTCCCGTGCGCAGGTCCATGAGCGACACGCGGTGGCTCCAAAACAGTTCGAGGGCTTTGCCAGCCAGCGCCGGGGAGTTCTTCAGTACCTCATACAGCAGACCGGGCATGTCCAGGCGGTGCGTCAGGTGCAGCGCGTGCAGAGTCGCCAGCAGCGGCAGCACACGCAGGCGAGACTGCAGTCCCACACCACCGGAGAGCGGCAGGTAGTAGCGTCTGCAAGGTGCTGGGCAGTACGTCAAGAGCAGGGGCGTGGCTGCCGTGCCGGCAAATATGAAGTTCACTTGTCCCACCGCCGCGGATATTTGAGTGAAGCACGAGTGCAGGTGCTCCTCAACAGACTTCCCGGTGGAGAGCCAGAGCGACATCACTTGCTGGCGCTGTTGCTCCAGGGACGGAGAAGGCGCAGCCGCTGCTGCGGTCGCTGCTACCATCTCCCGGATCGGCGCATCCTCGTCTTCCGCGTCTTCGTCAGCGTCTTCGACGTTTTCGTTGGTGCTGCGTGCCACATGCGCGGCCCCCGCAACACCAGAGGGGCGATCGAGATGACTCAGGGTGGCGCCTCCGATGCCGCCGTTTCCACCCGACGCGCCGGCTGCCACCGTCGAGGAGAGAGTCGCCGCGTTGCCCCACTTGGCCTGCATTGCCGTTAGAACTCGGTCCACATCATCCACGAGGATCGATGCGAGTTGTGCCGTAGATGTGACAGACGCAGACGATGCACCGCGCTGCTGCTGTTGCTGGTGTTGGCGGTGACCGGCTCCGGCGTTGCGGGCTGATAGGAGGAGGCTTTGATATCGCTCCCAGGACCAGTTTTTGTCATGCCCCCACCAGTAGACACTGCGCGGCGCACGTGAGAAGAGTTCTTCGGTGCGAATCAGGGAGGGGCACGAGGCGAGGGCTACACGAAACCAAAACCGTGCGGCAAAGGCCATGGGGTGGTCGTCGAGGTCGGGCAGGTACGGCGTCGCTGAGCCGCCGTACCGCACAAGCACGACCTTGTCACCCGGCCTGGCCGTGCGCTGGGCGAGCTGCTCCAGCAAGGCTGTCTTACCCGAGAGCGGCCCGGCCTCGACAAAATGAATGGGCTTTTCAGCAGAGGCGGACGGATAGTGGAGCAGTGTCGCGAGTCTGTCCTCCAGCAGCTTCATGGGCCCGAACAGTTGATGCAGTCCAATCGCCTCCACTGCGCTGAACCCGTTGCCGCCAAACCGCTCAGGCTGCGCGATGACCTCGTAGAGGGAGGTAATTTCTAGTAAATCAATGCGGTGGCGCAGTCGATGAAGCACGGATAGGTATTCCTGTTCAGTGGCATCATCAACAACACGACCGCTTTCGCGTGCTGTTGACGAGGGCGGGTCAGGCTGACCTGACCATTCCCCCAACGTCGCATCAAGACGGTTGGTTCCCGTGAGGAAGGTACCAGGGGCGTGGTTCTGCGGAGGCGGCGACTGCACACTCAGCCCACTCACGACACCGCCGCTTGGCGACGCATCCGGGCGCGAGAAGAGCCCATGCGAGGCCGGTGAAGCCGCTGCCTCTGCCCCGTCATGAGAGCTATGAAATACAAAGTAGCGAACCGGCACTGTGCGCAGCGCCAGCAGACTGCCGGCGCGCTTCAGCAGCCCCGGGGCGCGATCCAGTGCGAGGTAGCCATTTTCCTGCAGCGCCCGCAGTTCCGCCGGCAGCTGGTGCACCACAGCCTGCTCTAGAAGCTGCGTGAAGGCGGCAGCGATGACATTGTAAGAGCGCTCCATGATTTCATGCTCCGCCTGGTCGTCACCGCGGCCCCCTGGGGTGGCTCCCATCGCCGCATGATTCGCAACGTAGTCCTGCCGGACACTCGAGACAACCCTCTGCACGAACTGTAGGTAGTGGGCTAAGGTGCACGCCTCACCCGGGCGGATTAACGGCTGCTGCTGTGACGCACTCGCACCAGATACAGGCATCACACCACTGATGCTATGTCCACTCATCATTTCGCTGAGCATACGTGATTGAACACTCTGGTGAGGGTGGCGGCCCGTGACATCGTCTCCAGAGGTGCTGCTGATCCAGCCGCGGAGGGCGACGATGTTGAGGATCCTGATGCCATGACAGATGAGGGACTGGGAGTACCGCCACCACCGTTGCGCACCACGTCCGCCGGCATCCACCCCTTCCGCTTTGTCCACAGTGCCTGCGCTGCCCGGTCGAGAGGAATTTGAAGTGAGTCCAGAAGAAACTTGCCCATCACATCCGAGACCCAATGGGCCAGAATATCCTCGACCTGGATGCTGATATTGACGACTCGAACAACCTCTGCCATGTACGCCTCCACACTCTGTGCTACTGCAGTATCCAGGGCACTGCGGGTGCGTGCCGAGACCTTCACCAGCTGCGGGTGCTCCAGCCACTGCTGCAAGGACTGGATGCCCGCTTGCTGCAGGGCTGCCAAATCCTGTGCCGGCGACTCAGCCGCCAGTCGTGCCGCCTGCTGGTAATGCGGACTCTTCTCTATCCACTGCAGCCATTCCTTCTTGCCACCCAGTGCGAGCAGCTGCCGCTTCGGCTGCATCGACACAAACTCACTCATCGTAATGCGCTCAACCCCCTCAGCTTGTGGGTCAATCAGTAGCTGAACGACCTTGGGCAGCGTCAGCTCCGACGCCAGCGTCTCCTCCACCTTCACGATGTCCTCCACGCGCGCGTCAAGGGTCGGTCCCCCAAGGGCGGCCATTCGGCGAGTGGGCGTGGGACGTAGTGCCCCGTTCGGGGGGCGGGGCGCCGACGAGGTGGTTGATGATGCAGCTGTACTGAACGTGGGGTTTGTCGCCACGCTTGCATGGGGTCCAGACGCAGCGGCCGACGCCGTTGGCACTGCTACCGCTGGCGATGGTGCATTGCCCGGAGTGCTTTGCATACTAGTCGATACGGGGCTGATAGATATTTGCTGAGCGACTCGCAGTGGTGGCTCCCTAGGGTTAGTGTCAGCCGGCTGCCGGATGGAGCGGATCGCGGTAGCGCTTGAGGTTTCCATAATTGATGGCGACGCGGGGGTTACTGCCTGAGTGACTCTACTAGTGAGGGGTGCTGGGGGAGAGTGCTGATGCCACGGCATTCGACTCGGCTCACTGCTGCCCGGTGGTTGGTACACGTAGAGGAGAGGTGCTGTGGCAGCGAGCATGCTGTCAACGCGCAGTAAGGTGGTGGAGGAGAAACATCGCACCAAGTTGGAGTGTCTGCTGTTGCACCGGTACACGCCGACAGCGGTGAGGGGGTTCAACGTTAAGATGCGTCGTCGGAGCATCTTCTAGTAGATATGTAGGTGCGTGTTTTTATATGCGAGAGACCAACACAAAAGTAACTGCAGAGAGCCCTTCGCCTTGACATGCACGCAGGTCCTCCCCACCCTTCTACCTTTGTTTACCAAACCTTTTATTATTATTTTACGGAGACTCTCACAGGAGAAAAAATGAAAATGTCAGCCTTACAGCGGACGCGAGAGCCACGATGAGCGGTGCTGTTTTTTTTTTTTTTCGCGCGTGTGTGTGTGTGTGTGTGTGTGTGAGGTCTTTGCAGTGATGGGTGTGGTATGCACTCAATAGACTTGTGCTTCTCTCTATGGTGGTTTCTTTTCGATTGTCTATCACGTTATCGCCCTTCGAGGGTCGCTTTTGTCCGCTGTGTAGAAGAGGGCGTATGTGTGTGTGTGTGGTGGGGGGGGGAGGGACGACAGAAGCTTCTATTTTGCTCTATGCTCTCTAAAAAAAATTTCTTTTTGTTGTGTAGCTCAGCTAGACACACACACACACACACACACACACACACACATACACAAAGAAAGTATATGAGGAACGCACTCTAGGGAGAGTGGGCTTGGTGAGGGATGGGAAAGGAGGTTGGGTCCCCTCCTATCCCATGCACATACGTGCTCGTCAGTGTGTGTGTGTGTGTGTCTGCGAGAAAAGGGTGGTGATGCAGTGCGCAAGCGGTGACGGCATGCACCCTTTACAGCGGCACAGCCATGCAGGTACACGCGCACCGGGCACAGGCAGCAACTCCGCTCAGGGTCTTCTTTGTGTCACTCGTTGCTGCTGCAAGACCTGAAGTCTCTGAATGAGAGCTTTGACGAGTTCACACCGAGGGGCTGCCTCGGCCGCAGTAGAGATAAATATACACAGTCACGGGTACATCAAAGAAGAAATGTAGAGGGGTATAGAGAGGCAATACAGTCAGGATTGTGGGTCAGACGGGTGGGAGATGAAGGGGTGGGGTCAAAGAGATATGGAAACAGTTGCGCGCGCGCGCACAGATCGATAGTTTGCATAATGACATATTCCCTACGTGTGAATCTTGTTGACGGCCCAAAAGACACGGAGAAGGAATGGGGGTTGGTAAGTGAGTGCAACACACTGAGCTGTTGCCTCTTGGTGCTGTTTCCACCGACTTGCATTCGCTTTCCCTCTGGTGTGGGCTTGAGCCCGACTCTCTCGGGCGGCTTCGTTCCATGCGCCTGCACCCTTTTCAATGGAAGACTCCCATTTCTTGCACGAGAGTTGCTTTCTCCACTCAACATATATCTATACATATATATCTATTTCAAAGCAAATAAGCCCTCGTAATGGACAACGATAACGATATATAAGGAATGGGAGAACGCTCACATGGCTTCACGTACAACCGCCTCCCACCGAGGGGCTATTCTAGTCGTTTTCTCTGTCTGTCTGTCTCTGTGTGTGTGTGTGTGTGGGGGGGGGGCTACGTCACAAACTTGCGTGGCGTACCGTCCATGCCAGGTGTGATGACCTCCGCTTCCTCCCAAATCTGTGCCGCGCGCTCTTCGTCGGCGCGGGCCTCGTCGATGCGGCCCAGTGCTTCTCTGGCTTCCGCACGCAGCTGATACAGCGTGGCGGAGCGGTTCGCCTTGACAAAAGCCAGCGCGCGCGTCAGGTCGTCGTCGGCGCGATCGAACGACTTAAGCTTGCAATAAATCATGCCGCGTGCAACAAGCACTGCACCAAGGGCTTTTCTGTGTCGTTCTTTCTTCAGGTCTGCCCCCTCCGCAATGAAGCTCATGCTGGCGGTCAGGGACTTGAGGGCACCGGCTGGGTCGTCCTCGTACACCTGTACCTTCGACCGAGTGTACATGGCCATGGTCAGCGCCATCAGCTTGTCAAACTTGGCGGACATATCGATACCAAACTTTTTCTGGATGTGCGCGCGCACCTTCGGGTGCTCCAACCACTTCTCGAAAAGATCAATATCACGCATGTAGCGGTTTATAAACTCATGTGCGCGCTTAGTTTCCTGGTTTTCCTCCAGGACCATGTGTGCTCCGTGCAGCAGCCCCCAGTGCACAAAGCCGTTGAACTCCTGCCGCTGCTGTATATTTTCCTGCCCGTCACGCTGGGGAGCGAGGAGGTAGTCTACTTGGTCCTCCACCGTCATTGGGTTGCCGAAGGCCTCGAGCCGCTTCTTGTCATCCTCCAAGGCAGCTTGAATGTCAAACATGACCTTACTGTCAGTGAAGCCGTCGTCGTCGATCTCGTCCACGGCAGGGTCGAAGCTCGGCGGCGGCACAAAGCGCCGCGTCTCCTCGAAGGTCTCGTCCGCCATGTGGAGGTCTGAGTTGAGGAAAAAATTGTCCCCTTCGTAGCTCAGCTCCAGGGGCTTCTCAGGACTGAACACCTCCTTCAGCTCCGGCACAAACATACCATCTAGCTTCTTTTTGTTCTTGTCGAAGGGGGAGCCGAACATGCGACCAGACCAGTTCTGATTCTCGGGCGGCCACCACTTATCACTCTCGCTGAGACCATCGCGACGCTCCAGCGGTTCCTGTCCGGCGCGCTGCGCATCCGTTGCCCGCTGTATCATGCGACGGCGAAGTTCCGAGGCCTCTGCGTCGTCTTGCCGCTTCTTTGAGTACTCCACACCGCCCGGTGAGGCGCCGGGTGTTGTCATGACGCTACGCGGCGGTGGCGTGTGACTTGCCAGGGAGGAGGAGTGTGGTGAAATGCCGGACGTGTAGCTGCTTGCAACATGACGGGAGGCAATCATGGGGTCATAAACCGGCGGTGGTGTGCAACCTCGATGCCGATCGCCGTCACCAGCGCAACCCCCGTTACCGCCAACAACCCCAGCCGCTGCAGCTGTGGCTGCCGACGCGCGTGCACTGGTGTATGGCGATGGTGCCGAGAAAGGCGAGTTTTTGAGCGAGTCCCAAAAAGTTGCTGTTGTGTGGAGGTGGCGTCGGTGAGATGACAGCACCGCCTCAGTCGTACATGCCGTCGCGCGTGCGATGGCGGGCACTTGGTGCATGGCACAGGATGACGCTGTATGACTGTCGCGGCAGGTGTGGAGAGGGAGAATGAGGGGAGAGGGATGACGCTAATGTGGGTGCCCGATGCGCACGCCGAGAGTTGCGCTTTGGCTGCCGATGCCCACGGAGGCGAGAGATGAGGCAAAGAAGAGAGAATACGGGATGCAGAGGACACATACACACACCTATATACATACGCGGCGTGGGGTACGAAGAGTCTCCCATCCAAAAGGTTTGATGTATGCGCATGAACAATCGACACTTCAGTCCGTTGCACAGGCAGGGTGGTTCCAGCGGAGGTTCACAGGGTTACCGGTGGGGGTGTGCGGTAGTTGAAGCCTCAAGAACTACCGTATGAGTGCTTCCCCCCCTACCTTCGTCGCACCGCACACACACTGGCACCCATCGCTGTGTACACATGATTTGACATTGAGCATCCACGAAGGGGGGGGGGGAGCGTAAAATACAGACAAATACAGTCACATGCACACATATCTGAGCTCATATATATATCTATATATATATATCTCTATATATATATATAGGTGTGTGTATGTGTAGTGGATGCGTTCGAGGGGATGAGCACCACCCTGTAAGACGTACAACAAAGGTTCAAGAAAGTGTATGGGCAACGCACACTCACCTCACAATCCGCTTCGTTCTCCTTCTCCCTTCAACGGAGAGGGCGGGGGGTTCTCCGTTTGTGTGATGTTGAATGTTTGTACAAGATAGCGGCGACATTCCTCAGCTGTCATGCGCTCCGACCACGACTGCCGCAGCAGCGCCAGTATGAGGCACTGTAGAGGAGTGAGACTCGAGCTGCTATTGTTACTTATGCCACCTTGCGTATGACAGGCGGGTGCGTGTTCACAGACAGCCACGTCAGGGCTTGCTCTGAGCGCTGGTAATATCGTCGCTGTCGCCGTGGGTGGTCCCAGCGTAGGCAACACAACAGGCTGACTCGCTGCCTCAACGTAGCACTCGCGTGAGTGATCCTCGTCGCTGTGGCATCGAGGGTTCACACACTTGGGGTACAGTCGCTTACCGTAGAGCAGTTCGTACAGCGTGGCACCAAGACTGAAAGCATCGGTCGGACGTCCACACACGGCGTCGCGCAGAGCGCGCAGGTCCATGTATTCAAACGTGCCGTACGACTCTTGAACTTCGTCCATTGGATCTGGTCCAACGAGGCGGCAGTTGCCAAAGTCTGAAATATAAAATTTGACAGCGTCCATCGCGTTGCTGGACGTACTGAGCAGCTGCTGTTGCTGCTGCGACGGTCCGTGCTCAAAGGCAAACAAAATATTGCTCGGCTTGAGGTCGAGATGAAGCAGACCCAACTCGTGCATCGCTGCGAGCGCCGTGCTTACGCAGTACACCACGCCCTTCGTGATGCCATCACTGCGTGAGATATCCTCCACGTCACCATCGCACAGCTCCGTCACGAGAAATGCCGTTGCGTCACTCTGGATCAAATCCTCTTCACTGATTGATAGAAAACGTGGAAGGCGAACCGATTGCAGCCGAGCACGCGTCGCCTGCTCTTCAGGGCCTTCCTCAGCAGCTAGCCGTTCTAGCTGCGTCGCCACTTGTTGTTCCAACGTCAGCGGTACGTCCTTGGCATTTCCAACGACCGTGTGCGAGGCGCGGCGGTGCCCACGACGACCCAGGTGTTTGACTTCCATTTCTAGAGCCGTGTCCTCGGCCTTTTTGCGTAGCTGCTGACGCCACTGAAGCGCCTCCTGCGCTAACGGTGGCAGTGCCTCTCTCTCGTGCACAAAGAAGGCGCTGTGCAGTGGAAGGACATAAGGCACCTGCATTTCGTTGAGGAAGCGCATTGTCGCGATCTCGCGTATTGTGGAGAAGGAGTCTTCAATGTTTGCCTTGGTGCGCAGAGAAATCGGACACGACTTGACGGCGACAAGGTCTCCGTCCACCGTGAGGCAGCGCCACACCAGTCCGAAGCTCCCCTCCCCGACAAACTCGGCCGACGTGAAGGCGGCCCAGAAGTCACCGGCCTGCAGAAAATGCATGGGGGACATCACATTCTTCGCTGCCTGCATAAAGCTTTTTTTGGTGAATTTGGTCGGAAAGAAGTCGCGCAGAAGCGTGTCGGCTGGCCGGCCCCAGTCTGGGATGGCCGGCGCAGACGCCGTCACCTTTGTCTCGGTGTCTTTGGCCCGACTGCGCTTGTGTCCTGCCTGGCGGGACGCTTCTGTGACGAAGGTGGAGGCCTCCTTCGTGTCTTTGTGCGCCGCTGCGTCCCTTGCGTTCCACAGAGCATGGTGAACATCTTCAGTCATGTTTTCATTCCAGCCAAAAGGAGACGCAGGTGGGGCAGCAGAGTGTTCACGAGCATTTCTTCCATGTGCCAACTGCTGCTGATACTGGCGCTGATAGGCGTGTATGCTCTTGTAGAGGGGACTGGAGGGGCGCAGTTCTGGATCCAGTCGGTTCGGGAAGATGAAGTCTTTCACGTTCGGCTTTAGCGGGCTTTTGATCAGTCCGCTATGATCCTCCTCGGCGATGCCGACGACTTTGCTCACCTCGCTCACAGCAATACGATTCTTTGGCTTTCGTAGCGGCGAGGATAGAGCCTCCTCGTCCGCTTTCCGAGCACCAGACACTTCCTTCTGTAGCACACCGTCGCCTTCTCGCGGGTCGGCAGTGTCGCCGTCATCGTCGTCGTCATCGATGATGAATGACATTGGCAGTTGACTATGCATCTTGGGGCCCGTCACCGACAACGGATGATGCAACACAGGCCGCGGATATTTTTCAGTTGCCCTCGGCACCGCGTCGAGGGCCGAGTCGACTCGGACGCGCTGTCGCGGCGGTGCTTCATCGGCGTCCCCGTCGTCGTCTTCTGTTTCGTCGTCCATGTTGATATAGCACTGAAACGCCGATTCCATAGACGGCCATTGGCAGAGGGCACTGCGAGCGCCGGCCACGGGAGCCGTGTCGGCTGACGTCTCCGCAGTACGCCGGCGCGGGCGGAAAGTTGGGGACAATATTTCTGCGATGGGGTGGCTGTTTTCTGTCGGTGGCCTGCGTCGAAGCTGTCCCGACGCCGCCGCCGCCGCAGCGGAGATGTTCGAGTTGTCAGGAGGGTCGGTACCGCTGATCTTGTCTGCCTTTTCCGGACTGGGGGGTCGATATTTCAGCTTCCCGTAGATTTGTGTCTTGTCTTGGTCACCTGATGTGATCCTTCCATCGTGTCGACGCCCCGACGGCGAGGTCGGCGCGCCGGCAGGCGCTGCATGGCCAAGCGATGACCACCGGACCTCAGACATTCCCTCGTCGACTTCGGTATCGGTTTCTTTCTTCACAGAGTTCGCCGGTGCATCTGTGCCGTCGCCGTGAGGCGCTGCCACGTGAGTGTTGTCCCCACCGTCAGGGTCGTCTTCACTATTGTCGTCATCCAGGCAGATCCACATGGTGCCAGGGGAGGCCAGGGGCCGCGTTGCAGCCGCTTTCCGGATGAGTTGCGTTGACGGTCGACCAGCGGCCAGTGCTGCAACCGAGGCGTTCGGTGGGGCCTGCCCTGGGCCCCCAGAGCCACCGGCCGCATGTGTAGGGTCCTGGGCGAAGATCTGCGTTGCTTCTCCAGTGGTGACGTGAGCCGCAGACACAGACAGTGCAGCCGACTGGGTTTGGGGCAGTGGTTGAGCAAGAAACGAAACAGTATTCGATGTCACGATGCTTCCGCCACCGTCACCGCGCAGAGACGCTGGTGAGACGCTCAGCGATGTTGGCAGCTGCGAAGCCTGTGGGGATCGCCACACCGGCGGCTCGCGCAGCCGCAGCCGCTGCGGGCTCGTACCTGTCGCGCTGTCCCCACCTTCTGCATCTGCATCGTGCTTCATTGTCGTCATGTCCATATCGGCAAGTTGTGACAGCGAGGTGGGACCCAGGTGGGGGTATGTGTGCTGCTGCTGGAGGAACAGCGTGTCGGCAGAAATCGAAGACGGGGTCATGGAGGAGGGCAACGCAAGGGCGTGATTGCTTTCCGCTACACCCCCTCCACCCATCGTTCGTCTCAACCACAAGTACGGGGATGCCGAGGAGGAGGGAGAGCGCTGGCGGCTCGTGTTGCCGCTCATCCGCAGGTGCCCAGCCGGAGCGGGTAAGGGTGGCATGGCGCGCGCCACAGTCCCTGGTTGCTGAGACGGAGAGGTGTCTATGCTGTCATTGACTGCCATCAATTGCATCGATACCTGCTGCCCGGGTGCGTGGTAGAAAGGTTCACCTTCATCGACTGCTCTAGTGGCGCTCGACTTTGGTGAGGGGGGCGGAGACGGTGTCACGGTCCTGGCGGAGCCTGGCGGTGGCGAAGGCACATCTGTTGACGTTCCCAGGCTCCACCAGCTCTCGCTGTCGCTGCCAGTGGTAATACTGTCGGATTCTACGCACGTCGACACTTTTTTGGAGGGATGCTGCTGCCGTTGGTGAGGTCCCTGAGCGTGCTTCTCGCCCTCCCCTTCGCTGCCGGGGCCCATGACGAGTGTGTCGTTCGGGGAGTTGTAGGCGGAGGCTGGGGTGGAGGGGAGAGAGCATGTGGATTGGATAAAAAGTTGCTTTACGGCGTGCGCAGCCTGAGACGCAGAGAGGCGAGCACGTTGATCGCTGCCGTCTCGAGGGGTCACCCTTTGTTCCTCATCGCACAGACGCTGCGTGGCAGGGGTGCTACCGGTAAAGATATGTTGCTGCCACCGGTGTCTGCCGCGCTTGGTTTCACTGTCTCCTGTGAGGACCTCTGGACTACGCTCAGCGCAGTGGGAGCCGAGGCTGTCGCTGCCTGTGTCGTCTCCATCATGTCGTGTCGCGCGGGTGGTGCAGTTGGCCAGTTGCTGCGACGGTGGTGAGGATGTCGTACAGTCACACAGGTCGAGAGTGGAGCCGCTGCTCCGCTCACAGCCAGATCCGCGACGGAGAGGGGGAAGGGTGTAGGCAAGTGACGCTTCCGAAGACATCACGGGATGCCGCTGCAGTTCGGTGGCAGTCGACGCTGTGGGTGATATGTGAGTTCGGCGGCGAGTGCTGTCGGAGCACCCAGCGGTATCGTCCGCATCGTCCATATCCACATCACTACAAAAGAGAAGGTTGTCTTCCATATCCCTGGTTTCCTCTGCGTCGTCGTCATCGCTCGTCACCACAGCGATGGGTTGGGTGACTCGCGTTGTGGACCTTGGTGGTGGCGATGCTGCCACCGTGTTCTCCTCCTCCTCCTCCTCCTCATTTCCATTTACCTTGTTGATATTGTTCCCTTTTCTATTTGTTGCGCGGCTTCCGTGAAGCTCATTATTTTTTTGAGACGGTGTTTTGGATGTGACAGTGTCGCGACGTGACCTGCTGATGGGTGCCAGGGTTGTTGTTGCTCCCTTTCTAGTGGCGACAGTAGGTGACGGTGATGACCTGCGTCTTCTCGCCCCAGAAGCCTGCCGACTCCGTGAGGGCTTTGGTGACGACGCTGATGCGTCACTAGTGTTTGTGTAGCTGCTTGTACTGCCGATATTGCTCGGCGTTCTCACAGACCGCTTCTTTTTGCTGGCGACAGCTGTGGTGGATATCACAAGGCTTGACCTTTGCGTCACCGTCCTTGATGCCCCCTTCGAGTCTGGTGCTGCGAGGGGTCGCTGTGCAGCCTGTCCCTCAGCAACCAGGTTTGGTGGATCGCTCTTCACTGCTCTCGATACACATTTTTTCGCATCTGTGACGGTGGTCGCTACCTTTTCCCTCGACGCCGCCGCTTTGTATTTTTTGGGAGGCATATCGGTGGGCAAAGGGTCTTGGTGTGTGTGTGAGGGGAGGGGAGGTAGACTGCAATAGCACACACCCACATCCAGACTTTCGACCCCCACCCCACCCCTCACACACAAACACACACACACACACACACACACACAGACGAGTAAGACAGGGCCAATACGCTGTTGAAGGGGAGAAGCCTTGTGTGGGTGTGATGATGATGCAGTGTCTCAGTAGGAGACAGAAGGAGGAGGGTGGAGGGATTTTCCCGTCACTAGAGGTCTGTATGCGTGCGTGTAATAGCACAGACACGTTCGCATACAGCGCAGATGGAAGGGAGGGAGGGGGGGGGTGCGAGAACGAATGGGCAAAAGCAAGATTCTAGGCGGAGCCGCAAGTTACGTGGCTGAGGGGTGATAGCAATGGTGGCGCAGGTGCCTGTGTCGTTGTCTTTCCGTCTTTCTCCTCTTGCTTTATCCTTTGATGCTTTCCCTGGTGTATGCACGCGCTTCCGTGTTGATGCAGGTGGCGGAGGCGGATATCGTATTGGTGGTCACGTAGGACGAGGGAAGAAAGGAGGGGAGGGGGCGAGTGACAGAGGGAGCGCGCAGCGTTCTTTCTGACCTCCGAATGTGTGGGCCGCTGCTGCTGCTGCTGGCGATGGAGGGGTTGGGCGCGGATTTTCCAGTCTGCTCCACATGAACAATAGGAGGAGAGATCACCTTCATACATATAAAAAAAACAAAACGACAACGAGTGTGTGTGTGTGTGTGTGTGTGTGTGCTAGATGTATGGTATTTTTTTGAAAGATCCCTGTGGACAGTTTGTGTGGGGCAGCGGTGTGTATGTGTGTGGCCTACGCACACGAAAGGGTAAGAAGGGAGACAGGGAGGGTAGGAACCACACATCCACCGTCTCTTCCACGGATGATGAGCTACGTCTCCCGCCGCTGTAGTCGAACTCTTCGCTAGAGGGTGAGTAGTTCCCTTTTTCTACACCTGTATCACACATACAGTGAGCGAAAAAAAGGAGAAATAGGAGAAGGAAAAGAGGAGGTTGTAGTGTGTATGTGTGGATCCGTGCACGAAGTAGCGGGGAGTGGCAATAAGTGCACACACTACAGAACGAAGGCATCACGCACGCAGATCTGCGTGCAGGCAGATAGACGGATTCGCACAAAGGCTATGCGCTTTGTCTGACTGCCCTTCGCTTTTCTTCTTCTTTGTACTGTATCTGTGTTCGACGAACTCACATACACACACATATTTCCCTTCCTGGGTCACTCGGGAGGTGCTTGCTTGTGTGTATGGGACGCCACCCAAGATACATATATTTTGTTCGAGCAGTGATTGTGCTCTATCCTCAAAAAAAAAAAAACACTTCTCTCTCTTGATTTGCCTCCTTTACGCATGCACAGAGCTGCTGTGACTGGGGTGACTGACCACACACACACACACACAAAAAGAGGGGCTTGTTGTGTTCGTGATGACCGTATCAGAGAATCCAATTCTTCTGCTTGAGTCTCATAAATGCGTGCGTAAAATGGGGCGTACTTAGTGAGAAAACAAAACAAAAAAAAAAACAACGACGACGACACGTAACCACACTACACACAATAGGGGAAAAGTCAGTGTGGCAGGGCAGCCGATCAAACGCGGCAACTCTCCCCCTGTGCGTGTGTGAAGAGGATACCTACATTTTCGTTCTGTATAGAGCTAGTGACCATACAAACACTCAACCATATATATCTCCTTTCTCCATCTCAATCGATCTGGCAGCCAACAGAGAGGAGAGCGTATGCGTGTCTGTGTCGACTTCACCTCTACCCACGCTGGTAGTAGTACGCATCAAAACATTTGGTGAGCCACGCCCATTCCCAGAGACTGAGTTGCGAAGGCAGCGACGTCGGTTTTTGTTTACCCGGGGAGTCGGCGACGCTGTTGCAGAGACGCACAAATGACGGCCAGTCACGCCAGTTGCCCGCCTCGGACCTTAGTAGATCGCTGAGCTCACAGTCTCCAAAAAGGGGTGTCGAGCCTGGCGCGCAAGACTGGCTGCCGCCCAAGGCAACAGCAAGTAGCTGAACCGGGAGCGGCAGTTCGAAGACGTGCGCAACAGAGAGACGCTCGAACATCCAGAAAAAGTGTGTGAGTGCCGCCGTGGACAGCGTCTCCCCCGCTGCATCGCCGCTAGTAGCACCCGCCGCAGTCGTCATCAGCCGCTTGCAGAGCCGTTCCATGGCAGGGTGCCGTGAGGCCAAGAGAAGTTCTTGGGAGAGTGTGGTACCGAAGACACCTCGGTCATCTGTGTGGAAAGATATGTTCGGCAACACAAACGTGTAGTCTGCCTCATCGTCATTTGCATCTGCCGTCGTTGTGGGATCAACTGGGGCGGTGCGAGGGCTGCAGCGACGCATCGCGCGTGCCTGGCGATATGCAAGACGGGTTGCTTCTGTCCCTGCGTAGCACGAGAATGAGGTCTCGCTTTGGGCGCACCCCCCTCGGCGCCGCCTACTTTCTGGCATCGATTCCCACAGCCGGAGGAGGTCACCGAGGTGATGGTCTGCAATTTGCGTGTAGCCTCCCGTCAGCAGGTTACTGGTGAGGCACAGCTCGATCCCCTGATGCGCCGCGAGAATCATGGACAGGTTATCTGTGTCCGTGAACACCAGATGCCCCCAACGCTCCGGGGCGAAGTGGACCATTTCGCGCAGCTCCTGCGGGTCTTTCTTTTCTCCCGCGTGGGCGGTGATAGAGGCGGTGACGTGTATGACGCTGCTGCCGGTGGTGGCGTCGCCAGGGCTGCTGTGTTGCAGAGGGGTTTCACCCTTTCGCGCAGCAGCTAGCCCTAGCTCCATTTCTGCGTAGGTGCCCTTGTAGCAGTTGCCGGACAGGTCCATGCCAGTCACCCAGCACGTCTGGCGCAGGCGGCGGTGGAGAAGAGAGGGGAAGCAAGCCGCCGCCTCGGTGGATGACGACGGAGATGCTAGGTGGGAATGGGATGCGCCCCACCTAGCGCTCTCGTCCGTGAGGTTCTGTGTGTGGGTGACGCACCACAAATGAAATTCTATGGTCTGCCGTTGCTGCGTGCGCGTGGTGATCTGTGCGGCTTCCATAGCGGCTGCTGGGGTGTCAGCACGGTTGATGGAAAGAAGAAGGCGCACGTGCATGCGCTTTCTCAGATGTTCGAGGATGTGATCGATAAAGTACTGTCGACATTCTCGGTCGGATGGCACCGTGGCAGACGGCGGTCGTAAAAGACGGCCGTAGATACGTTCGCATAACTGCCACCATTGCGCCGCTGGGGTTGTCTGTTCACACCCCGTATGAGGCGGTGAGTTGCCTTGCTTCACAGACTCCACACCCCAAGCCAGAACATGCGCTGAGGCCTCCGAGGAGAGCAGCTCGCCAGTGATGAAGTCGACCAAACCACCGGCAAGTATGTGCTCCACTGTTGCGATGATCGTGTCCACGTACATCTGCTTGGTTACTAATTCTCGGCCCGCGTCGCCGCGGAAGGTCCGCTGTAGTCCCTCCCGCAGCGACGTCCGAATTTCCGTCAGAAATATGCATTCTTCAGCGCTGGTGAAGAGCATGTCCTGCACGGCCAGTCGCGTGAAGGCGAGATTTGTCATCACTTTGTAGATGGCATCAAACACAGTGAAGCAGTGGTGCATTCGCTCCGCCGGAGTCATCGCTGCCGCCGCGGCGCTGTCGGCCTTGCCCGTCGGAGACAACGTGAGGGGGTTTCGCACCCACTTCTCGTGCGAGTTGAAGAAGAGAGCGTCCGCTGATTTACCACCCGCGACTGCACCGCTGTCACTAAACTCATCTAGCGCGGGGACGGGGGCATCGCCGTTGATAAGAAGTCGCTCCATGTGCGCCAACAGAGGCGCCGACACACTGCCGTTCAGATGGCAGTGGAGGTCCAGCTTAGGAAGGAGATGAAGTGCGTTGGTGAGATCAATCGCCGATTTCTCAGGATCGCTTTGCAGGTTCCCTGGCAGCAGCGCCGGCTCAACGATGGAGTGGTAGAGTCGCTCCATCGATGGCGTGATGGGGTTTATCATCGTCGCCGGCAGCTGACAAAAGGAAAGGAGGTGTGTGTGTGTGTGTGTGTGTCGGTGTGGTGAGGGAGGGAGGGAGGGAGGGAGAGAGAGATCCTATGAAAAAAGGGCCCTGCCATACAGAGCAGACCCAGACATCCATACACAATGCGCAGCGGTGTAGCTTCATCAAGCGAGGAGATGATATTGTCATTCCTTGTCTGTGGGCACTTGATTCTCTCTACTGTTGCGTCGTGGGACTACATACATACATACATACATACATATATATATATATATATTTTTTATATACAGATAGATAGAGATGTAGACACTTGATTCATGATAGCCAGTTACTCACAGGAAAAAAATAAAAACAAAACGAACAAACCACGACAACGTATACACTCAGAGGTAAGGTAAACGCTGGAAGCTGCGTCGCTTCAGCCTGGTCCTCCCTTCTCCAGACACTTCTCTCTCTCTACCTTCATACACACAGTATCAGTTCCCTCACTAGGTGTCTTCACACACACACACACACACACACAAGAGAGAGACACATGGGTCTCATGTTTACGTGGGTGGCGCGCAAGGTGATCGACATCAACTTGAAGGGAGAGATGAGGGTGAGGAGAGGGAGACATCGGATACGAAGAGGATGGATGTGGATGTGAGTGGTTGAAGATCGTGGCAGGTACAACGCATCGAGCACTTGCGCTGCTGGTTCTTGTTGGGTAAGCGTATTCCGCTTATTGGCCACCGCCACCGACAATGTTGAAGATTTGATTCGACACATACCACTGGTCGTTATCCCGAGCCAGGTGGAAGACATCATTGTACTTTAATGAATGCTGCTCATCCTTCAGCTTGACCTCACCATTCACGACGATCATCACACCACCGCTCATCGAGGGCTGGCAGTCGACGTTGTCTTGCTTGAAGGCTGCTTCGGTAAACCCCAGACTTGCAAAGCGCGCCATGATCGCGTCCACACCCTGCATCTGCTCCCTTTGCCATGTCAGCAATGTGTTGGGGCGGTAAATACCGGCCAGCTGGGTGCGCTCGCTGGAGAAAAAGCGGTAGTAGTGATCCACAAAACCTAAACCAATTTCCTGGAAGGACATCTTCGGCTGATGACGACGGCGGCGGCGAGGATGCTGCTGCTGCTGATCGAGAATATATATTTTTTTCTGTGCGATGACCTGCACTTCTAAGAAGATAAGAAACAACAACAACAACAACTGAAAAGGAAAACAGGAGGGATCGTATTTTTCTCTCGCTCTGTGTGTGTTTATGTGTGTGTATATGCTTGTGCGTATGGCTACAAGAGTTGCGATGGGGAGGGAGAGCCAACGATGATGGTAACGAACATAGGCAAAGGAGGAAGGAAGGCTGATGTAGGAAGGTGTCATTGGTCCCCGCCCCAGATACACAATACGTATATGCATACGCATCTACTTGCGTACCTCCTCCCTTTCCCCAAACAAAAGGGAGGATGCGAGTGCTTTAATATATATATATATATATATATATATAATAGCAAGGGAATCGATCACACAGTAAATTAGGTGCTGTGACACTCATGCTATCATACTCTTTTAAAAAAAAAAAATATCTCCCTCCTTCTACACAGACGTGCAGGGTCATTGAGAGCATGAGAGCGACGGAAGCGAGGTGGTGTGTTTGTGAATTAAGATGCGGCTTTCATTTCCTGGCCCACTCTACCACACACACACACACACACACACACATATATATATATATATATATATATATATAGACACACCACACAACAACGAAACCAACAACAGACAAC
>CM007330.1:164252-198469 GCA_000333855.2 Endotrypanum monterogeii
ATACATATATATATATATATATATATATGTATAGACACACCCACACAAACACGAAAACCAACAACAGCAACAAATGTGTTTATCTGAAAAAGCCGAGAGACGGGCCATCAGTGATGCTTTTTGTGGGTGATGGTGGTAAGGAGTAGAGACCCGTAGGTGTATATATATGTATATATATATATATATATATATTATTTGACGCGTTTAAACGATGAAGATGATCAAGAGTGGGTGAGTGGAGGGGGAGGGGGAGGGGGAGGGGATGGGGAGGGGAGGGGGAGGGGAGGGAGGGGAGGAATGGGTAATGCTGCAGTAACAAACGTATTCTTACGCGCTGTGATAACGATCCGGCACCCTACCTGTCAAGAGAGCAGCTTCAAATCCTTGCGAAGGAGCCGACCAGCCCATTTTGTGTAAATCTCAAAGCAATGCCCCCCCTCTCCTTTCCTCCACACACACAGACACACACACACAGACGGAGAGAGATTGGTTACACCTGCTGGCCAAAGCGCAGATGCGGGTCCGCGAACTGCTCAATGGAGAACCATCCCTTCTCCTCTGCCTCAGCGAATTCCTTTGGGAAAGCAGCTTTTTCCCACTTGAGGTAGTTCACAATTTGTCGCTGCAGCTGGCGGGCGTTGAGCTGGAACGGGTTTAGTTTGCGATCCAGCGTCATGCGCTTCAGATCTGTGCCGTAACGTTGGATCAGATTTGCGATGGTAGATCCTTCTTGCTCGCTTACTGGTCGACCAATCTTTGTTGCCCTAACTCTCTTCTCGTGCTCTGCCAGCTCCTGCTGTTCCTCAAAGACACGACGCGTCTGAGGGCGCACCTTAGACTTACGTCTTTCTGTCTCAGATTTCGGTGAACTTGGGTCAACCGCGAGGCCCAGGCGGGTGAATGTCTGCTCGGCGGTGTTGTTGCCCTCGAAATATTTTTGAGTGAAACGGTTGTTGGCACCGGCGACGTCTACTGCGCGGACATGCGCAAATCGACGCTTTAAATACTGTTTCTTGCCGACACGGGTGATGGGGATATTTTTCTTCACCTTCCCTTTGGGCGTTACTCGAAGACGCCCCATTATGGACAGGCAGCAGCGGATGTCTGAGTGACGACACTGTGTTCCCACGCGTGAGGGATCGGGTGAGCGGAGGGGGGGGGGAGGGGAAGGGGAGGGGAACAATACGTACAACGAGCGATGTGGTTGCACTGAGCACCTGCGTGTAGGCGCGTGTCAAGGGTGGAGAGAACGACAAGGTGGATGGCGGTGGTGGGGAGGGAAGGGGGTGAAGAGAAACAACAAAGCATCTCCAAGGGATTTCCCTCTCTTGATCCCCCCCCCTCTCTCTCTCACCCTTCGCTGTACGGAGGGGGGGGGGATCAAGAGAGGGAGGAGGGCGGAGACTCGCCGATAATGGAGAGCGGAGTCCCCGATTGTCTCCCCCCTCGACATGGGTCTTCGTGCAAAGTCAAGAAGACCTGAGGACCCCGCGCACGGCACACGCATATTCTTCTATTATTCAATCCTTTCGGTTTGGTTTTTTTTTTGTTCGGAGGAGGAGGGCGGGGGCGTCCTTCCTCGCGTGCAGTGAACGGAGGACGTCACTCCCATTCTCACTCCCTCGCTCACGTATGCATACAAGCATAACGGATGAAGGTCCAACAGGGCCATAGAGAGAAGAGGTAAATCAATAATAATATAATAATATAAAAAAAAAAAACAGGTATCTATGTTGTGTGATGTGCATGTGCCATCATACAGATCCCACATTCGTCACTCTCCTTCAGGCGATCTCAGCACACTGTGTGTGCCAATGGGACGGTGTGCAGGCTCCGTGGTTTTCTTCCGTCCTCTTAATCCTTGAGATGATAATAGAGGGGAGGAGGGAAGTACCCCAACTACTTCGAAGACCACAGTTTGAGATCGTGATAGGAGGCGTGAATCAGTGTGTGTGTGCCTCTCTAGTGGCGCTCACCGCGCAGGCGCATCGCCAGCTGCACGTCCTTTGGCTGGATCGTCACGCGCTTCGCCTGGATGCAGGCGAGGGTTGTGTCCGCCAGCACCGACACAATGTATGCCTCCGTCGCCTCCTGGATCGCCATGATCGCGCTGCTCTGGAAGCGCACGCCCTCCTTCTGCGCGCTCGACACCTCGCGCACCAGGCGCTGGAACGGCGCGCACTGGATCAGCAGGTCGGTGCTCTTCTGGAACCGGCGGATCTCGCGGATCGCGCACGTGCCCGGGCGCCAGCGGCGCTGCGCCTTCTTCACGCCCGACGCCGCGCTCGGCGCCTTCTTGCTTTTCTTCGACGTGATGCTGCGCTTCGCGCGGGCGGTCTCCTTAGTGCGGGACATGGCTGCGGGGAGGGGGTTGTGGGTGTGGGGGGTGAGTGGGGGTGGAGGACTGAGGAGAGTGGTTGTGGTGGCTGTGGAAGCTGTGGGGCGTATGGGGGTTGGGATGGAGGAGGGGAAGGAGGGATGGCGAGGCGGAGAGAGTGAGCAAACAGCGGAGGTGAGGCGGTACGGACGGCGCGATGGGGGGTGGGAGGGAGGGAGGGGGCTGCTGATGAGCATTTGCACAGCGAGATGAATTTAACAATGCTTCGGAGGAAGTGCAAGAAAATAATGCAGATGGCAGCACTTGTACGTCTCTCTCTCTTTCTGTGTGTGTGTGTGTGTGTGTGTGTGGAGGGGGGGGCTTCAGTGAATCTAGACGTACAAGAGCGATGAAAGTGGGGATAAATCGAAGGAGAGGAGGTGCAACAGAGGAACCGCAAGAGACACACACACACACACACACACATATACATATATATATATATATATGCTGTCTCGCCGTTCTTCTACTATCCACCATTGTTTTGTTGGGTTTCCCGCAGTGGCCTGTGCAGGATCTGATTTTATTGCCTACATGGACGTCGGCGAAGGCTTCAGGTGGTGACGTGTGTTACGTTACCCCCTCCCCCCGAGGGGGAAAAAAAAACTGGCTAGTACACTCTCACTGAGGAGACGGTACCGCCGACATCTGTAGAGAGCAACTGATATCGTCTGCGAGTCACCTCACGAGCCACCTCGCGTTGACGGGCTCTACACACAGGCACGACGTCTCGCAGAGCAGCACCAATCAGACTGTCTGTCATGCATTGAGGGGGTGCACTGGGGGATGTTTTCTGCTGCAAAGTTTGGGGAGTGACAGGGGATGACGGCGACAGCGCGCAATGTGCTACACCCTCCCTCCTCGCCAAAGTCCGTGGTGCCTGCTTTCCCGTCCCATCTGCACCCAGGGCGAGACTCGGTGGGTGACCTCGTGCACTGTTGTCAGTTGCTTCCGCCGTTGCAGACGACGGCGCATCCCCATGGACCGGTGAATGTGGCTGTTGTACCTGGAAGGGGGTTGAGGGGCAGGGGTGCGGGCGATAGCGGTAGACTGCGGCAAAGGGAGCCTGTGCTACCGGGGCTGGGGCCCACATGAGTTTAACGTCCCGCCAGATGGCTGCCGCGCTTCGTGACGTTGGTGGCGGGCGCAGATTTTCTGACCGGCCCATCGCGCCGCCAGATTTTTTGGGACTGTTGAGAGCCCCTGTAGCGGTGATGGCTCCATTGGGGGGGTATCTTTTCGGTGATGGGGCCCACCGGTGTGCCCTGCTGTCTTTTCTCCGAGTAGTGTCATCGACAGAGTGCTTGATGGCACCGACATGACCATCACCGTTCGTCTCGACGCCGTTGGGGTGGCAGGGAGGGTGCTTCAACGATTGTCGTGGATGTTTCCGCTGTCGTGTCGTGCTGCTGCTGTTGTACCTGTAGCGGCTGCTCCGCGGGGTACCGGTGCCATGCTCGGGAGTGGTGCTGCTTATGCCCTCCATAGAGAGATGATGGTGACGGTGGTGGTGGTAGCGCTGTGTGTTGTATGCATCTGTGAGGGCGGGGTGGATATAGGCAGCTGGAATGGTAGCCCCAGCACCAGGGCTACGGCGCCGCGTCACGCGCCTATGAAGATGATTGCTGCCCTGAGCGAGGGTCGGTTCCGCGCTGCGGGGGCGTTGTCGATCGCCAGAGTGGGCAGTAACGCGAGTACCGGGGTGCCGCAGGACGCCAGTCACGTCTGCTGAGGTACTCGTCACAGCCAGGGTTGCACCACCCCTCTTCGGACGCATCCCAGCACTCCTTTCAGCGCTCACCGCGTGTAGACCTCTCTCCTGTGAAGGCGAGAGATGGGTGGACCAAGCAGGGGTTGCTGAGGTTGTGTTGGTGTCCGAGGTGGGGTGGCCTATCCGCCGCATATGCTTCTGCCGTTCGCGACTTCCGTGGAACCACGTTTTGTCGTCTTCCGCTGCCGCCGGCGTCATGTCCGCCTCACTCAGGCAGTTATCGATGACCTCGCAAGGAGCAATAACAGGCGCACCACTCGTGGTGGTGGTGGTCAGGAGTATCGGCGCCGGCGCTGTTGCTGTGCCACCGACAGCGGTGGCGACGTGCGTTGCCGTCGTCATTGCAACTTGTGGCGGTACTGTTGTGGAAGCATCATTTATGGCGGCGCCAGGTGATCCACCCACATCCATCAGCAGCGCGTCGGCGAAGGCCTCCACCGGGGGGGAGGACTTTCGACCCTTGTGCCACGCCGCAGCCGCGGGCGTAGGATGAAGTACAGGGTCTATGGGTGTAGGTTCAAGCGTGGCAGTTCTGCTCGGTGGGCTCACTCGTAACGGTGCCATGTGCCGCGGCCGGTTGCTGCTCTTCTTATCCTTCACCACGGTGGTGATCAACCGCTGCTGATTCATAAACAGTGGGCGGTTGTTGTCGACACTCCCCCGCACACCAGTCTTCTGCCACCGCTGCGGCTGCAGGTGTCCCTGACGGCTTCGACCACGCACTGACTCCTCTGCGAGAGCCACAACAGGCGCTTTTTCCATTGTAGTCGCCGACGCACCGGCGCCTTCGCCAACGCTGCCGCCGCGGCCATGAGTGACACTCACTCGCCGGCCACCGCTGCGGTGACGCGACGGCGCCGTTGTGGCGGTGGGCGGCGACGCTGTCGACAGATACGAGCGTTTCTGCGAGTGGCGGTATCGCCGCGGAGTCACAGAGGACGCGGTCCCGCTCGTGTCGGAAGACGATGTTTCGCTGTCCAACATGTCAACACTGTGCAGGCCGCACTCGCCACTGCGTCGCTGGCGTATGGCCTTCATCATCATCGCGAGCGGTGGACTGCGATCTCGTCGGTCCTTCCCCATAACACCAGCGCCGATTCGTTGCCGTGGCGGCGTCTTTGTGTCCGCGACAACAGACATCGGTGCTGCTCCGCGCGGTGCCGAGGATATAGTCTCCTTCCTTCGCTGCCTGCGGTGTCGTCGAAGCACTTCGCGGTGCTGGCGCTGTTGGTACTCCAGTTGCATGAGATAGCGTTGGTACTCGACAAGAGAGGCTGGGATGGGGGAGGCGGAGGGCGGCGGCGGCGGCGCTGATTGTGGTTCCAGCTGCCGGAAATGCGTCGCAGGAATACTTGCTCCACTGATGTCATGTGGGGCTAGGGAGAAGGAGTTGTCCTCGGCTCGCTGAAGACTCGGTTGCCACGATCCAATAGACATTTGCAGCGCGGTGTCTGACACGGTCGCCTCCCGGACACCGGCGGGCTCCGGTGGCAAGGGCGCTTGACACGTCTGATGCAGTTCTTTTCGTGAGTGCGGCTGGGGAAGGGTTGGGTTCGCTGAGCCTTGGGCTTCCAGCCATTTTTTTTTCGCGTGGTCGATGGAGTGTATGTGCATGGCCGGGTCAGCGTAGTCGACAGCGGAGATGTGATCTTGCCTTCCTGTCGCCAACGTGGATTCCAGCCTGTGGCCCCCCAGGCCCATCGGCGTCTGCGGCGCCGTCTTCAGATCGTTTGCCTGGGACGGGATCGGAATTCTTCTCGCTTGCAGCTGGAGTTGTTGAAGGGATACAATGGCCTCGAGGTCTCTCTGGATGGCAAAGATGTAGTGAGAGGAGGTGTGGCTGGCTGCGTGACTGCTCGTACTGCTGGACCCACTAGTGCAGCGGCGACTACTGCTGGGGTTGTTTTTGCCGTCGCCGGCACGGTGATCGAAGGAGTTGGGTGAGGTGACTGACGAGGATGATGGTACATCCGCTGCCTGACGCCACCCATTGGGTGATGGCGGCGTACGGAAAGCAGCAGCAGGGGCACCTTTTTTTATATCCCGCTCATGTTCCCAGACCCCAACCCCCTCTGCAGCAGTCACTCCTAAAGCCCCAGACATGTGCCCACCACGTATGCCCTTGCTCTCGCGTCTGTGTCTGCTTTTGCTGGAAGAGCCCGTCACGTTATCAGGGCACTGGTTGGGCAGATGTTGCTATGTTGTTTCGGGCCTGGTGAGCACCTCCTGCTGTTCCTGAGTTCTGCAGACGGATATGTATGCGTGTGTGGCCTTGTAATATATATATATATATATATATATATATACGTACGTGTGTGGGTGTGCGTGTATTTGATGTACGGTCGGTAGTGAGGGGGTTGGCTGTCTTTCTGCAGAGGTACAGAGCCACCAACGTTGTGCGCACTTTTTTTTTTTCGTCCGATGCGAAGCGGGGTGGGGGTGTGTGGGGAGCATGTATATGGGGTAAAGAAGGGCAGGGCAGGGCAGGGCAGGGGGGGTTGAGAGGAGGAGAGACAGGCTTCTATAGACGGAGGCGATTCTAGGCATCTGATGTCGGGGTGGGGGGAGGTCGTCAGGTGCGGAGGCTGGAGTCCATCTGCTTTATTGCCAGGGTGCTGTTGCATCTCCTCCCCTCCCCTCCCCCCCTCTGAATTTTTCTCTTCGGAAATGAAAGTCGATGAGTCGGCTGCACCGAGTGTTCAGTAGTGATTTTGGCTGAGATTAAGGCCCCAATTGCGTACGAGTCCTGGTGGTCATCTGCTCACCCGGGGGTGGGCTTGCACGCTTACGGGGTGGGGGGGGGGAGTCAAATGGTGCCCATATGTCGACGGGTGCCCACTTCCAGATGCACAGCATCACGAGGCCCGAATCCAAGGTAGGCTAAAAAAAAAAAACTCCCCCCCAAAATATATAAACATAATCTGAACAAAGGGTGAGAGAAACAGGGGGGGGGACATCCTTCCTTATCGGCTGTCTGGCTGGAGCGTGTCGCATTATAGAAAAAGAGGGGAGGCGTGAGATAAAAAAAAAAAAAAGGACGAATGCGTCAAGCATAACATGTGTTACTTTAGAGAGAGAGAGAGAGAGTGTGTGTACTGCTGAGGAAGGGGGTCTAGAGCGACGAGGCGCTTCTACTCTGGCAAGGTGAATCATCATCTAGGTGTCTTTCACTTCTCTCATACCACTATATCAATACACTGTGCTCATGCCGCACGACTACAAACGCGTGCTGCCTTTCTTTCTTTTCTCCCGATCGATATCCGTGTGGTGGTACAACTGTCACTACAGTTCCGCGTAGGTGGTGGAGAGGGCCTGCTCGAGATTTCTGTGACCCTCCGCACCAGGCTTGCCGCCTTCCGTCACCTTCAGCAGGCGGATCTTGAACACGAGAAGCGCATTCGGTGGAATGACAGCACCGGCACCGCGCGAGCCGTAGGCCAGCTCCGGGGGCAGGTACACCTCCCATTCCTCTCCCTCCACCATGTACTGAAGGGCTTCAGTCCATCCCTTGATCACTTGCTTCGGTGCAAACGTGGCGGGGCTTCCGCGATCCATCGAGCTGTCAAAGACCTTCCCGCTTGAAAGGGACCCGTGGTAGTGGACCGAGCAGCGGTCTGACACATTCGGCGACAGCTTCGAGGTGACGTCCGTCACCTTTGTCAGTATCTTGAAGCGCATGCCGCTGGGCAGCTTATGGACACCAGGCTTTGTGTCTACACTGGCCAAGAATTTCTCGTCGTCTGCGTTCATCTTCAGAATCTGAGAGAGAGGCCCAACAAAAACAAAATATATCACTATTTAAGAATAGTCTGGGAGAGTCCGCAGTGCACAAAGGGATAAGTTTTCTGTTGGGTGGCGTCGTAGCAGAAGGTCAATACCCCACAATCCACACCCCACCACCCGTGTTCACATACACACACACACACACACACGAACAGAAAGAAAGGTGTATTTAGGTTTATGGACGCGGGGATCCAAACCAGAGGAGGAGGAGGAGGGGGGGGGAAGGATGCAACTGTGAGGATTACTTCTTGCTTTCCCGCATACTAGACGCTGCAAGCGCCGTCTTGGAGCTTCGCGGACACAAGGGATGGGGGCAGGGACACCGAACAAATGTTGTTCACACATACGCGCACAGCTGAGACATGCAAACAGGACCCATACACAACTCACGAGCGATACAAGCGAGAATAATAACAACGCTGTCTCCGAATTGTGGAACATGTGCCTAATGTGCTGCAGCGATGTTCAAAGCCACTCGTCATGTCTTCCTCCAGGAGGAAGTGACCCCAAATCTTAGGGAAGCACTCAAAGGCATGGGGGGGGAGGGAGGGAGCGTGGGGGAAAGAGGGTACCCTCCCTGTCCTTGCCTCTGTGTATATTTCGCTCTTTTCTTCTTCTGTGTAGGTATGTTGGGCTGTACATGCACGTAACAAACGAAAAATAAATAGGAAAACAGTAGGGGTGGGGGTGGGGGTGGGGAGACTCGAGTCGCCCCCTCCCCCCCCACCCATTCACATCGCCCTGACGAAGGGAGTTGCATCTGACCAAGCAAAGAATGAAGGAGGACGCGGGAAGCGGCGGGGGTGGGATGGAGAGAAGCGTTGCGCACACACAAGCGCATGTGTCCATATGGGGCATAGAGGCCACTGCTCACCCCACCATGAGGACAACACAACAGCAAGAAATATACGGGCTGGAGGTTCAGGTTTTCCCTCCCCTACACATGTTTGTTGAAGTCGAAGAAAGAGGGCGAGTAGTCTACATGGGGGCATCTCCGGGAGGACACGAGAGGGATATATATGATGTGGATGTGTCTACATGTGGATATGTGTGTCGACGGGGTGTGGTGAGGGCACACGCTCACACAGCCCTTCGCCTCACTCGTTGTAGAGGTTAGCCCACTCCTCTAAATTGGCGTCGGCGTCAACGACATCGTCATCACTCTCACGGTTACCACTCGCCTTGATCACACCGTGTGGGTCACAAATGGCGCTGTAGATCGCGACCCGCTTCACGTGCTGATCATCCTCCATATACTGCCGCTCCAACAGACATATAGTTTCGAGCTCTGTGAACTGATCTTGCCAGATCAGTTGCCACACCTCCTCTTGCTGAAGTCGCTTGCGCGCGCAGTGGGCTGCTTCGGCAGCACGATGACGACGCTCACGCCGCGCGAGGAACGCGCGCCATGCCTGTTGAATACGAAGCGTCATTTTGCCCAAAAACGCGAGCGCGGCGGCCGCCTCCGCCGCGGCTGCGGCAATCCGCTGCCGCATCTGACGTCGACGCACTGCGCGCTGGAGGGCAGTGGCGGCTATCTCTTCTCGTAACTCGCGCGTTGCGGTGGCTCGCACCACCAGTTTCTCGGACAGCATCGCTCGCCGTTTCTGCTGCACCAAGGCTTCGGAGGCGTTTGCACGTAGCAGGGCCTGTGATAGACATATTGCGCGTAGGCGGAGAGCTTGAAGGGCTGCGGCCGCCGCGCGCTGTCTCGCTTGCTCCTTCACATACATCCGACGTGCTTCTGCTCTGGCCAGGGCACCGCGGCCGGCTGCTTGAATGAGAAATAGATTTTCCATGAATGTTCGTCCTTGGCGTGCTTTGATGCGTCGTGCGAGGAGTTGTGACTGGGCACTGCGGCTGAAGCACTGCACGAGGCGAATGACCCTATAGGTCCGCGCTTCGAGCGCCACCCGATCCTCGTTCACCGTATTGCGCAGCTGGCGGAGATAGCGGAGCTGACGTCCTGTGGCGTAGTGTCTCCAGGCTTTCTGGATGCACGTCGCCGACGTGCGCATCTGTCGAGCGCGTTCCACTGCCAGTTCGAGACGACGATGCTCGAGAACACCATGCCAGTTCAATGCAATGCGTCGTGCCGCCTCTGTCCTGTTCTCTTGTTCTTCTAAGGCCTCACGTTGAAGGCGGGACTGGCGCCTGGTATATTCTTGCAGCACGATCGCCAGCACTGTCGTGGCGGTATCCAGGTTCCTGCGAAGTGCAAGTGTCTCGGCTTCACGGGTTTCGCGCAACTCCACCATGCGTCTGCGCGTTAGGATGCCGCGCACATGTTTTTGAATGGTGGTTGCGGCGTGAGCTTTTCGGTGAGCCTCTGCCTGGAGACGCCTTTGCGCTTCCACCTCTACCGTGCGGCGGCGCCAGTATGCCTTCTCGACGACCACGCGGCGCCACCACTGCTGGACCTTGACGGCGTTGATCATATACAGTTGCAGCCGCGAGTCGTGGGCAAGGTTTAGCTCTTTGCGCAGGCGGCGCCGCTCGCGCTGTCGCTCCAGCCATTGCCGCGCGGTTCGAGTCAGTCGCTGTGCGGCCGCGATCTGTAGCACCTCCTGCTCTCGCCTAAGATTGTTAGCCTCGGCACGCGCACGCAGAGCTGCCTGACGCCGGCGCTGCTCCACTGCGCATGCGAGAAGACCCTCGATCGCGAGAGCAGCCGCCTTCTGGATGACGTAGACATATTTGTAAAGGATTTGCTGACGGTTGTGCAAAATCTCTCGCGCCTTGCTCGAGCGCCACAAACTTTGAATCACTCGTGCAGCCTTCACACGCCGCTGGTTGATCTCGGCATAGTACCTCATGATCTCGCGCTGGTGACGCGCGTTGCGCTCCGGTAGCGTCTCTTCTTCCTCCTCCTCCTCCTCCTCTTCCTCTTCTTCCCCGTCTTCAGTATTTTTCTTGGAGTCCGTCGAGTCGGCGGATTGCATTTGGGTTTGGGACCCGTGCCTCTTGAGTTGTCGACTGCTGCCGTCGCGGCCACTGATACTGCCGTCGCTGCCACTGATACTGCCGTGATCTCTGACCCTGCGGTCGCTGCCACTGATACTGCCGTGATCTCTGACCCTGCGGTCGCTGCCACTGATACTGCCGTGATCTCTGACCCTGCCATCGCTGCCACTGATACTGCCGTGATCTCTGACCCTGCCATCGCTGCCACTGATACTGCCGTGATCTCTGACCCTGCCATCGCTGCCACTGATACTGCCATAATCTCTGACCCTGCCGCTGTCGCTGGAGACTCTGCGGACCCCACCGGTACTGGGATTCGATGTGGAGACAAGCGACGGCAGTGGGCCAGCAACTCCTATATCGTCAGCGCTACCACCGTCCCCGTTTTGTGGTTGTTTCTCCCCCAGCAAGGAGCTTGGCGGAACATGTTTTACGGTGTAACCGAGATCGATCGGCGCGCTGTCGCCAAGCGTGTCTCTGAGAGTTGCTTCCAGGTCCTCCTTCTCCTTCTCGGGATCTTTTGATGCAGCAGTCTCGTTTCGCTTCGACAGAGAAGATGCATCACCACCGGTGCGCGGGCTCGTTGGTAGGGGTTCTGCTCTATCTGCTGCTTGAGAAGGCGGGGGTGGTAGTAGATTCCGGTCGCGTTTTTTCCGCTTACGCACGTTGCCGTCGGCGTCAGTCCGCGAGGACGACGCCCCGTCGGCGGGTGCGGCCTTTGATATAGCCGAGAGCAGCAGTTCAGCCTTGGTGAGCGGCAGTTTGCTTTGCTTCTTGCGGCTAGAGGGGCTATTGGATTCCGTTGCCTCGGAGGTGTTCTGTTTATTGGAGGCTGTGTAGTCCTGGACGGCGCTGCGCAGTGAGAAAGCATCTGCGGGATTCTCCAGTTGGTAGAAGCTCTTCAACGAACGACCACCCGGCAGCGGGGCAGCCGACATGAGTTCTCGCGGTGGACGCCCGGAATGCGGCTTAGCAGTGTTGGCGTGGAAGGACGCTGAGGTGTTATGCGTAAGGGACGAACGTTGTCGATTCGTAGCGAGGAGTCCCCTTGACAGCGCTGTCCCGGCGGCCTGCGGAGGTGGATGCGTCAGCGATTTCGGCTGCTGCAATGCTACAGGAGTGAACGCTGTCAGAACTGGCGGCGGAGGGGGCCGATGTGTTGAATGCGCGGACGCGGGTGGCAATGGCTGAGGGGTGGTGGCGGAGAACTGTGGTATCTGTTGCGGTAGGCGCGATGGAAGGGGTGGCAAGCGGTTCAGAGTGCCAGTCGGCATGTACTGCTGCTGCTGCTGCTGCTGCGGGCGCGGTGGCAATGGGGTTGCTTGGATACCGAAGTTCGCCGTGAGAGGGTGATGTATGGCCGACGACATCGCCATCAGAGCTGGCGCAGATGTCACCACACGCGTTTTCAGTGCCGGTGCAAGAGGTGGCCGCTCGGTAGATGCGGCCACGCCCGAGCTGGGCTGTTGCGCAGAAGCTGCTTCGACCACTGGGTGCGCGCTGCCCAGGACCTGCCTCCCAAGCGAGTAGGCTTCCTTATAGCATTGCAGCTCTCTCGACTGCAGGTTCGATGCAATAGCATTGGGGTCACCAGGAGAGCAGGCGCAGGCAGAGCCGAGCAGGAGGAGGACTCCTGGCAAGAACGCCCGCCCGACTGCTGAGGTGGGCCAGAGCGTGCGTAGTGCTCGCTCCACCTGGCGGCATCGTTCCCCGACTTGCGCAAAGACAAAAGATCCGTTTTGATTGGTGTTTACGGTTTCTGCGCTCACAGTTGCCGTCGCCGCCGTGAGCCACACAATTTGTACTTCACCGCAGGCGTCGTGCTCGGGGGACATCTCTGCTTGCACATTCAGAAGAAAGTCTTTGCCAGACCCCTGTGCCGGTGGCACTGCGCCACCGGCAGACGAGGCAGCAAGACTGGCGCTCACGTAGCGGGCCACATGTGTCTCCCACTTGACGATACGCTCTGTGATCTGACGTGCGGACGACAACGCAGCTACCACTGCTGTCGCAGGTGCTGCCGTCTGGCAAGGCGTTGGCGGAGTGTTTGCGCATCGTACGCTTTGATTTATGATAACATGTGAGGCACGCCAGAGCCACACCGGCAACACCGTGGTGGGACATGACTTTGGATAGGTCGGAGATGCGTCCGCAGTTCCTCCGACAGGGTGCGAGGCCGCCTGCTGGCGTTCCGCGTGCGCTTCCAGCATCGCAATTGTCCGTGGCATCTGCACAATACCCAAGGCGACTGCAACTGTCATTAGCGGCGGTGGGACTCCTTCCTCACTTGGAGAGAGCTTCAGGTATTCTGCAATACGGGCTCCTGCGCTGCCAGTTGCGACTGCCGCACAAACATCGCGAAGCGCTATCACGAGGAGGTGCAAGTCACGCTGGAGTGTCCATCTTCTGCGCAGCAGCAATGCCAGCTGCACAAGATCGGAAGGACATACCACGAGGCCGGACGCGGAGGCAGCTGCGGCGTCACCACCTTTCCTGGCGGAGGCTGACGCCCCTTCGAGTGCTGTCTCCAGTTGTTGCGTGACGAGGACTTGCCAATCTGATGGAAGAGACCCCACAAGCACAGAAAGTGAGCTCGCCAAGTTTTTTACTGCATCTGGCGAGGCGCCAGCACTGCTGCTTTCGAGATTTAAAACAGCTTGCATCTCCAGGCACCTCTGAAGCAGCGATCCAGCAGTTACAGCGGCCGTGCTGCCCTGTTGCAGTAGTGCACTATTGAAGGACTTCGGTAATCCTCTCAACTCCGCGGTCAGGGTTCCACCGAATGCGGTGGTCAAATATGCCTCAGCCTCTTCCGCGAGTTGCGTAGCCTTGGCATGTATGTCGTACAACAGCACGTATGCGGAACGAATAGGCCCTGAGTTGTTGCCGACAGATGGTTTGTCCGCTGTTTCCTGTGCGGTGGTGCGGAACACGAGGGAGGCCTTTGAAGAGGAGACCAGACCTCCCGACCCTACGGAGAGACGCTTGCCTGGCTGCATCGTCCCTCCCTCCGTTTCTTTCTCGCTTCACAAAAGTGTTTTTTTTTTTTTGCAAACACAAAGTCGCGTGCCGCCCCCGCCCCTCCCTTCGCTGTGTGAGGTATGAAAAGAAAAGTGACGGCGCAGTAGACAGGGATGTGTGTGTGTGTATGTGTGCGCGTTGGAAGGGGTGTGTGTGTGCCGCTCACAGTCACAGAAACCACAAACAGCCCCCCAAGTAACGTTTGTTTAGTTTGCGAAGTCTGCCTCCTCCTCCTCCTCCTCCTTCTTCAGCTTCCCGCGCGAGAATGATACAGGAAGAAAGAAGACAGCACCACCAGGAGCTTCACAGCGCCGAGATGTAGATGTGTATTCGGAGGGGTTGATGGCATACAGAGACACAATGCGTGGAACGGGAGATGGAGAGAGTGGGAGACTTTGGTGGTGGCAGATTTGCATAGGCGAGTTCACCTTAGTTTAGACCGCATACGTGCGTACATACATAAATACACAGCGTCGAGGCCATATCCCCAGAGATACGCCCAGAGCGTCCGTGTGCGAGAGGTACCTCATGCGGGTCTTCTCGTTGCATGCTTTGGTGGCGCGTAGTTCAGTTCAACGAAACATCTTCGGAGGGGGAGGAGGGGAGGGGGGATTGGATTCACGTGTACACCGCAAATTGCCCCACACAGAGGTAAGCTTTGGCACTACATCGGCTTTGCACCGCTGCCTTGCAGTCTCCAGAGCCTCCCTTCCTTTCTTTGAAAAAAAAACCCTCCTTCTAGGGAGGGCTCGATGTTTTTCTTGGAGCCACATCACCAGGACACCACTGCTCCAATCCACTTCAACAGACACACCCACATCGTGTAATGCCCTGACAAAGAAGAGGGGGTACTGGAGTAAGGATGGGCAACACCACAAAAAGAAAAAAACGTACACCTGAGGGGATAGTTGAGCATCGGAAGACGACAGAGAGACGAGTGGGGTGTAGGGTCACGGAGCGCGCACACACACACAGAAAGACAGACAGAAGCAACAAATATCATTGGTGACAGAGTTGACGAAACACAGCAACTAAAACATACGGGACATACATAACTTCATTGAAAAGAAAAATATATATATATATATATATATATTTATTTATAGAGAGAGGTGGATATTTGAGTAACAAGTGTCAGGAGGGGTGGGCGAAGGGGAGAGCTTGTAGCACTCCTCCCCCCTTTTTTCTCCTTTCATTGAATTCTTGTCAATTCGCATCCACTCCATCACTTATGTGCACAACACCTCTCTGCTTCTTTTCCGTGCATCTTTTTTTTTTTGTCCCTTCACAATGCTCGGCCGCGCTCTGCTGCTATCGCATCTCTACTTCGCACTTCCCATTCTTGCATTCCTCGATAGAGACAGAGAGACGAGGAGGAGGAGGAGGGGAGAGTCATGACGCTGCAAGTACTCTCCGCAGTGTATATGGTGAATGAATACACACACACAGACCTCTGATTTCATTTTTATTTTTCTCTCTTTTTTTTTTTTGGAAAAGATAAAGGAGGCTAGTCTTGCTTCTTGACCCTCGCTCTCCTCTCCTCCCTCTTCCTCTCCCTCTCACATGTTCTGTTGCATCTCCTGTCCTTGGCGACGTTGCCGACCGTTTAGCTGAAGGAATGCAAGCATAAAAAAAAAAAAATATGGCTTCTTCGTGGTTGGTGTGAGGGCCTGTGTCCTTCGTGATTTCCTTTACCTTCTCCCTCTCTCCTCATCCATCCGCCTGTGTGTGTGTGAAGGGAGGGAGGGAGGGAGGGGGGGAGGGGGGGTGGGTGGGGGATAAGAAATTGCAGACACAAGATGGGGGAAGTGAGCGCCTCGAGGGGAGGCGGCGTACCATCCGAGTCACATTTTCTACTTCCGCGCATTCTTCCTCGTGTTTCCCCCCTCGTTTCTGCATACAAACAGAAACACACACACACACACACACAGCACCTTTTGCCCTCATTCGCTACAGAGTTGTTTTCTATGCACTTTAGCAGCAGCCGCTGTGTTTCTTTTTTGCCTCGGAACTCTCTCCAGGATTCATGTTCACACTCCTACCTTGCTTCGGCGCTGCGCGGTCGGTCTCTCGGGTCTGCGGGGCGGCCACGACGTCGTAAACAGATTTGGCAAGCCACTCGAAGGCCTTGTCTACGTTTGTCTTCTCCAGTGCAGATGTCTCTAGGAAGGACAGGCCATTCTCGCGGGCGAAGCGGTCGGCTGTCTCCTTCTTTACAACGCGCAGGTGCTCAAGATCGCACTTGTTGCCAATCAAAAAGATACAGCACGTGACCGGTACAAACACGCGCAGCTCTTGCAGCCAGGTTGGGATGGAGTCGAAGGATGTTTGGTTGGTGATGTCGTACACGAGCATTGCACCCTTTGCGCCGTGGTAGATGGAGCGCGAGATCGCACGGAAGCGCTCCTGACCTGCCGTATCCCAAATCTGTATTTTAGCATCACGGTTCTCGACCTTGACGCTTTTTGTCATGAACTCCACGCCGATCGTAGACGGGGTTTCGTGGCTGTACTCATTTGTCGTGTACCGCGTCATGAGGTTTGACTTGCCAACACCGCTATCGCCAATGAGGACGATCTTAAAGCTGAGGTTGGTCTCTTCCATTTCGTGATATGTATATATGTAGAGGGTGAGGGTCCAACGAAACACACGCACAGAAAAAATGCGTGGAGAAAGAAGGGATACACACACAATAGTAATAATAATAATAATTAAAAAAAAAAAGGAGGTCCGAATACTACCAGAAGGGGGCGAACGTTGGGTGTGGAGGGGGGGGGGGAGGAGAGGCACACAGTGTCAAGCAAAAGGTGAGAGACTCAGTCGGGGGGTGAAGAAGCTATGTTTGTTGGATCAGCGATTGGGGTGATGATGGCGTATATAGAGGGGAGAGGAGAGGAGGGAGGTTGTATCGAAAGAAAAAAAAAATGTGGAGGTGATCATAGTCCTACAGAGGAGCACACTGCACTCCTCCTCCACACAAAGCACACTGGCTCACTCAGCTGATCAAGGAGCCGCAGCGAATATGGAAAGGTAAGGAGAAGAGGTCAACGCCCTGCGCGCTAGGCTGCCGCCACCTACGCCAGATGAGCGGGAATAAGCGGAGCTCCATCGGGGCTCCAGCACTAGACGGGGTATGTATACCCACATACATCTCCAACGTTGTGCCTAAAGCCAGGGAAGAAGAGGGAGGAGGATGGAATGCTTTGCGTACGAACGGCGCGGGATGGCTGGCCACGGTCCAACACCGAGGCGTAGACGGTTTCCGTGAGGGGGAGGGGAGGAGGGCAGGGGCGTGTGCCTATGTGTCTTCGCTGCTGACCCACCTCACTTCCAGCCAGTTGTTAGACTGAGATCCTCATGCACTTTTGTTTATTACACACATATATCTATATATATCTATATCTATCTATATAGATATAGATATATATAGACGCACATGTTTCCTTCACTCCTTCCCTCACCCCTTTCCCCGGTGTCTCCCTGTTATAGATTGAGATCAGGGGATCGTCACGGGTTGTGGCGGCTTCTCCCTTGTTTATGCAAGCCCCCGCCCGCTCCCCTTTCTCTTTTTCCCCCTCCCCCATTTAGCCACTGTCTTTATACCGAGATACTATCGATCTATTTTCCATGGCACCCAGGACAGCCGAACAGGTCTCCAGACACAAAGGCACAGATACGCCTGGTTCCTTCCCCCCCCTCCCCTTCTCTCTGATCTCCTCCCACGGCACTAAGGTGGGGACTGGAGGAGAGGGGGGGGGGCGTCGGTCTGACAGGCAGGCCTATGGTTTCCGTCATACGCACGTATATCCGCATAGTATGGTGGCGGACGACACTCGGGAGCGAGAAAGTCGCAATACAAACATGGCACATCGCCCCCCCCCCTTTCCCCCCCCCCCTAAAAAAAAAACAATCATGGAGATGATAATCATACACAAATAAATTAAATAGTAATAATATATATATATATATATATATAACATAGATATATAATATAAATATATATATTTCTTTTTGTATCAAGTCCACCAGAACAGTGAGTCTCCCCCCTCCACACACACTCACACATTCTAGAGACGCATTTGGGGGAGGAGGACTATAATGACACGCAACGGCAACGGCGATAGAGCACGAGAGAGAGGAGGGAGGGAGGGGGGGGGGAGAAAGGAGGCGACGCCTCAAGTTTTGGAAGATCTACAACTCGAGGTGAGTGAGCAGGGGCATTACTCTGAGGGTGGTTGAGGTCTCTCTTCCCGATTCGCATCCGGGTTGTAGCACCGGGGGCTGCCAGGTCGTGATCATCGACGCACCTGTCGGCGTGAACACACATGATCAGAAAGAACTCATTCCAGAGACACCAACACATACACTCGAGGCCAACAAACAAGCAAACAAAAACAACAGCAAAAAAAAACACCGCCAATCCGTGCGCTCTTGCTCGTCAGACCGTCATCTGCCCCCCCGCCCCCCTCCCTCCCTCGCTAATGTGAAGACAATTCAAATTTGCGTTGTCCTTGTCTTCGAGGGTCTTTTTTTTCTTTTCTTTTTTCCTTGTGTGTGTTGGTGCTTCGATGGAGTGTTCCTAGATCCTCCAGCTCTCATCTTGTCTCACTGCGAGAAAGAGTGTATCTCTAGCTGCTGATGCCCATCTCCACAAAGCGCTCGCCGTATGTCTTCGACTTGACACGTGCGAGGAGAACCGTCTGCACATCAAACAGTGCGATCACGTAGAGAAACATGTTGAGGAATGCTGCTGCGAATAAAAGGGCGTTACTCTTACAGTTCGTCACCGGTTGACCAAGACGGCCAATGGTTATATTTTTGTGGTCTTCATCCAGAATGTGGCCGATGTCGCCAATACCGGTGTAGTTGCCTGTGAAGTTGAGCGATCCGGCAGCATTGCAATCGGCCACAACCGGTGCCGCCAACCCCATCGAGTGGGCCACCAGAAACGCTGTTGTGAGCATCAAGAAGCCAACGGCATACAGGAGGCGATATGCCTTTCGAGGCACAAAATGTAAAATAAGGTACCCTATTACCGAGGTGACACCGAATATGATACCCAAGAAGTGAGCAAATCCAGATTTGCTGAAGCTTTTGGCGTTGTTGATGACCGAGCCCGCACCGATGACGTACAGCAGTGTGACGACGGCCATCACCACGGCGAGAATCAGCGAAAAAAACTTTCGCAAGAAACTAAGCACGGTGTCGCAGATGGAAGCCAACCCCATTTTTACAAGCTTGTCGATGTCTCCTGATTGTAATGCAGTTGTGCCGCACGTGTACCCCCAGGTCAGATGGCAGGGGAAGTGTGTGTGTGTGTGGGAGGGGGGGAAACGCAATAACGATAGGATAAAATCGAGCGGTGTGCGTGTATGTGTGGGGGGCTACAATAGACACCGGTTGTGGTGGCGAGACTGGAAATAGAGATGCTTGTGTGTGTGTGTATTCTTTAATGCTGACAGGAGAGAGAAGCCGGAGAGGGGGAGCTAAGTATAATGCAGACAGGCTTGGGCTGGTAACGAGGGAGAGAAGGAGTCAGGGGTGGTGGTAGTGGTAGGATGAGGGGGAAGGGGGGAGGATGGCAATGATACCTACAGTATCTCTCTCCTGAATATGAGTGCGTATCCAGCCACATTGACAGCAATGGCAATGCGCTTCGCTCCATGTCGACCTGATTAAGATGTCCAAAGATGAAATATCTGTTACGTTTTTTTTTGTTGTTGGGGTGGGGTGGATAGATTGAATATATGGCGGGGGAGGAGGAGGGGCACACATAAATACGAACGTGGGGGTCTTTCTTAAAATTATTCCCATGAAGCGATGTAGATCCCCCTTCAGTCCATTCAGTCAGTCACTCGATCCTTTATCAACGAAACACACCGCCTCTTTTACCACCGCGTCATCGCATCTTTCGAGACAGCTGTGGTGTCGCAGCCCTCCAACGTGACAGTTCCTTGTCTCACAGTAACCATACAGCTGTTCTTGAGGTTCATTGCGCAGAGCTCACGCACAGTGTACCCGTCTTGGATGGCGCTGTCATACCCGTCGCGTCTTACGCGCTCCTTTGTTACACCGTTGGTGCATACCCATTGTTCCACGTCCAGGGCATAATAGGGGTATTGCCCACTGCTCTGTGTCGCTGCTGTACAGCAGCAGTTCCCCGTAAAGGCATCCCAGCTATCATACCCAGCCAGCTCATAGAGCACATCGGCGCCAGCTCGATGCACCCCACTAATGAACTTCTCGTCGACTGTATGCAGCATCCCGCAGAAGGACAAGGTCAGCGCAATCGTTGAAACAATGCCAATCACCATCAAAAAAAACGTCAGGACGCGCTGTACGGCTCGGTCAATTTCATAGTCGACGTAGAGCTGCACTGTGGTGAGTTGTTCGCGGTGTTTCCAGTATGACTCTTTCAGGCGCTCGCGCAATAGGTAGAGGCAGCGAAGCTGCTGAATGAGCGGATGTGCAGATCTTTCCAAGTGCTCTAGTGGGTCCGGGGTGGTAGAATCTCGCCGCTTGGTAGCTGTCGCCGCCGCCGCCGCCGCCGCCGCATTTTTTCCCTGGCTGCTCTGGGGATTTTGCTCGGTCGCTTGATGTAGATGCACCTCGTCATGGCCAGGGAAAAACAAGTTGGGTGTGTGGTCGAAGAGGGACGAGGAGGACGTACCGCTGCTTTCAACAAAGGGCACATCGAGAAAGTTGTCCAGGGGCCTTTGCGTCGCACTGTTGTCTGGTGCGAAATCCAATGCAGTGGCAGGCGGTGATGCCTGGTGGGGGCCGCTACCCATGATAAGTGAAAGCAGCATGGAGGGTTGTCGGCCGGTCATGGACAGATGACGAGGCGATGGTGGCGTGTCGCGGGCATCATCTCCCCAACAGACATCGAAGTCTATTTCGGGTGATTGTGAAATTCTCCGGCGCCGCCTGTCCTTCCCACCGCGGCCTGTGAGCCGCCGCACCGATTTTTTACCCTTAAAGCCCCAGTTGCTCCGCCGAAAGTACGACCAGAAGGCCCCAATCGAACGCTGTGCACGTCGCTGCCCCCCAAGTTCCACCTCCCCTGAGCCCGACATCGCGCGGGAATACGTCTCGGAGGAGGGGTTGCTGCAACGGCTGCGGCTACTGTTCATCGAGTCTGTACCACGGCTATCATTGTCGCTGCTGCTGTCACCTCCAGCATCCTGACCCATTCGTTTCTGCCCTATCGGCGCATTTCTTTCCTTGGCCTGCGCTGATTCGTAGAGCAGCTCCATCAGCAGTGGCCCCCACTGATCTAGCCAGTTCAGCCGTTGCTCTAGCCCAGCTGCATGCTCATCCCCGTCGTCCCTGGAGAGACGACGGCGGCTCAGCTCACCCTCAGCGCTGCAATGTCTCCTGCCGTCGTTGTATTCGCACCGCTTACCTGGTGGCTGTGCTTTGCGCATTTCTGTGTCCAGTGGCAAGAACCCTGTTCCCTCGCTAGACGTTTCTTGGTGGTACTGCATGGCAGCGGCCAGACGATCACGGGCAGCGGTACGTACCGGGTGCAGGGGAATCTGCAAAGCAAGTTCAAAGTCGAAGGTGGGGCATTCGATCCCCTTGGGCGGTCGCGGAGATGTCGGTGCGGAGCTGTTGCGGCGCCCCTTCACCTCGTTTGCAGCGTTCGTCTTCACATCAGCATAGTGTTGCTGTTCCATGAGTTGCATGTAGTACTTCCGCTGCTGCGATATCATTGTGTTTTGCAACATCGGCTGGTCTGCGCTCCGCGCGGGGGTGGCGGAGGATTCCAGAGTCAGTAGATCACGGCAAAATAAAATCCAAGGCGTCATGCTGCCCGGCACATCCACGACACCCAACATCGCATCCGTGGGGTTCCCCCAAAACGCCTTGCGAGTGACCTCCTGTTTCTGCTGGAGCTCCTGTTTTGTGCACAGGCCTGGAGGCCCGCTCTTCATGCCATTGCAGAAGCAGGCATGTCGCCGCTGAAGCACCTTATCGAAGCTGAGCTTCGCACCCGGGCCGCCATTTTGTTTGTTGGAGCTGCGGCCAGCGCTGGCGTTACGCGAAGGGCTACACACGATCCAAGAAAGAATAATCTTCAGTACTCTTCTCAGGCCGTTCGGCGCAACGGTGTGACCAGAGGGGTGGGCCCCGTCCTTTGGCATGGCGGCCGCGGACACGAACGTATGTGCAGTGTCTTCGCTACCACACGCTGTCCCACCAGCTGTGAGGGGGTTGGTATAGTAGTGCTTTCGCGGCGGCGCAGGTTCGGCTGCCGACGCGTAGCCGGGGGAGGGGCGGGCCCAGATGAGGGTTTGTCCGTGTAGCTGCTGCATGTTTCCTATCGCCTCAACTGCGGGTTTTTCTTCACAGGGCCGCAATACACCCGCTTGGGGAGGGGCGAGTGAGGTGGACAGCCACTCATCTGCGCTGTTCTGGTGAAAAAATGTGTTCTCGAGCCACCTCGTCGGACGCACGCGTTGCGCAAAGTAGAGAGAGGGAATAAACGTTTCCGTAGCTTCCCACGCGTATTCACCCGCAGTGGCGTTCATCCCAGATATTTCATCACCACAGGGCTGCAGACCTTCCCTGCCCCCATGAAGCGTTGGGGACTGTTGCTGCTGCTGCTGCGGCGGCGGCGGCGGGGGGTGAGGCGACAACAGCTTCTGGTGGGAATACCCGGCCGTTACGCGCACAGGAATCTCGGTAGAAGGAGGATGACTGGAGCAGGACAGACTGTTCGAGAGGCTTCCACGACTGGTCATCATCCACGGTGGTGATCTTGACGCACCGGTTCCCCCGTCGAAGGCGAGTCGCGATGCTTCAGAGGGAAGCTGGGCTTGTTGTCCACCACCTGAGGGGGTGAGGATAGGTACTCTGTTTTTAGATATTTTGTCATGATTGCACCCCACGCTCCTTCGCACTGCGTTGGTGTCATTTGACGCCTGCTCTTGATGCAGCAGAGACGCAATCCTTCGGTGTTGCAGTGCCATAGCGTCAGAGACGAGACCTGCTGATGGGGGAGATACTGCAACGTCCCCATGAGGGCGATCCTTGCCGGCAGCCGAGTTCACGACGAATACCTCCCCAGGGCGTTGGAAGAGCGGTGCCAAGGAGAGAATGGAGGAGGTCGCAGGGAAAGGGGTCGAGCGACAGGCTTGCTGCAGGTGAGTCGTAGCATCGGTTTCTACTTCCCGTGCCGCTAATGGGACCCAACGATCCTCGTCGACGCTGTTGTGTTGCTGCTGCTTGGGATCAGAGCTGCGGAAGAGTAGGAACGGTGCTGCAACAGCTTCAATGGCAATCGCGCAAAATATGTTGAGAGACTCCAACCACGTCTGCGGGTCGAGGAACCCAGGCATATTTTGAAGAGAATCAATACGTGGGACTGGTTTGCGAGAGGCGCGTGGGGGCAGTGTGGTGGTGTCGTCGACCCCCGGGGTAAGCCAGCGTAGATCCTTGGTGAGCTCAGATAACGGCACGGGTGAGGGGTGTTTCACGACTTTCGGCTTCGGGTGCTCAACCGTCAGGGCGACGGGGTCCAGTGGCACGAATTTGGAGTGAGGGCTGAATGCAGTGCTCTCTGTTCCGGAGACAGGTGTGACGACTGCTGCCGCTGATGACTGGGCTTGTGTGGAGAGCGGGGTCAATGATGGGCTGTTGAGGGGGCCCAATTGTTGCACCTCTTGATCATTTCCGTGCCCCTTCACTTTTTTAAGGCTTCTTCCCTGAGCGAGTGGTCGCTGTCGCTCATTGTTTGCACCGGTTTCGTCCACCGCTTCCGTAGTGCCTGCAGCTCTGCCCCTACATGACTTGCGCAGTGACGAGAAGCCACTTCCAGTTTGTCGCACGCACGCATCTGTTACCTCTTGCACGAGTCTTTTTTCTAGAAGATCGTCCCAGCGCCGCTCCTCACGCAGCGACAGCACGGCGCCAACCACCAGTGTTATAGCTGGAACGCCCAAAAGGGCAGTAGCCAGCAGAATCCATATGGCACGGGGTACTGCATCGCTCCCAAAGCGCCAGGAGACAAGTGACACGCAGCTGAAGATGCTCAGCATTGCTTGGAGAGAAGGGAAGTAGAGGGCTTCGGTGGGTCGCGAGAATGGCTGCAGATACACTGCACAGCACAACCCAATGAGCGGAACCACCAGAAAAAAAAGCATTCCTACCCAGACAGTACTGTGATCGTGTTCGCGTTGCATGACACAGCCTACGACAGCGAGAACAATTTTCTGCAGCAGGAAAGATAGCCGATAGAAACGATACTGAGGTTTGTAGGCGCGGTAGGCGAAGGAGGCGCTGTTGCCGGAGATGAGCACCTTCTGAATATACAGTTCCTCCTCTGTAAACACTTTATAGTAGCGCTGCTCCAAGGGGTAGGCGTCCTGCAACATCTGCACACCGTACTGGGCCACGTAGAGCTGCAGGTAGGGCAGGAGCAGTAGATAAAAAATGAGGATGAGCACACCACCCGCCACAAAAAAACCATCTACATTTTTACATGGCACACGGGGGTCGTACGCAAGTCGACGCTCCTGTTGCGGCGCAGCGCACAGGCTCTGCAGGAAGGCAGTGGGGCAACGCTGCACATACTTTACGAAGTGGCACGGCAGACACCAATCTACTGGGGTATCCGTTGATCTACCATCAAACGAGGTTTGGTCAGGTTGTGGCGCCCAAGGATAGAGGGAGGCCAAGTATGCCAGTCGAGACCCGGCAGCGCAGCTCAACGGCACACATTGGACGATGCCAATGAAATTCGTAATGACGGTAATGTACAGCGAGGAGGCCAGCGTTACGATGATGATGATCCCGTAGATCTCCAGATTCGAGCTACACACATCTAAATACCGCCGGCCTTGCGTGCTCATGCCCATGACCCACCACACCGTCGCGATAGCGCAGATGATGAGGGTGATACTCCCCAGTGCTGTGAACACGGCGCTCTGTTGCATGTCGTGAATTGCCGGTATGGATATCACGCCGAGCAGCACAAAGCTTCCGATCAACAGGACCAGCACGAATGCCCCCTGCAGCAGCGTATCCTCCACATTTCCATGGGCAATGTTGTATTCACGGCGTTTTGCGTGCACTCCTTCCGCCGCCACGACGACAAGATCGATTCCCTGGCGGTCCACCAGCTGTTGTGTGATGCGCTGGCTCTGCCGTCGCTGTTGCTCCTCGTCGATTAATCGCTCAAGTTCCAACGCGTCGCTGCGCAGCCTACGCAGACGCGCGCGCCCCATGCAAAGAAGACCTGCCGTCAGCAGCAAAGCAAAGCAAGGCAGACCCAGGCCGCTGAGAAGGCCAAGGGTCGTCTTCGATGGCAGCGACGACGCAGGTGTGGTGAGGATATTCGTATTCGCCAACACGATGAACCCAAAGAGGAACATAAAGAGGGTGGCTAGTACGCACACAAACCATAAATAGACGGGCTTACCGTATATGATGAGCAGTCCGAGGGTTGACAACACGAGGGGTCCGATGACGGCGATCGAGACGAACTGCAGTCGAATGTCCAACGGAAGCCATGGGGGCAGCGTCACACGGAAGGGGTTGCCACTCTGCTGGTCTTCATTCGCATTCATCACGTCGAGGATCGCATACCGAATCATGTCGAGCGGCTTGGTGAAGAAAGGCGGGATCGACTTCGACGTCAGGTTTATGAGCAGCCCGAGGTACTGGATGTACGTCAGCGTCAACTCCACCACATCGAAGAACATCTCTCCGCAATATATGCTTATGATTAAGCGCCTCCCTCCCCCCCCACTAAAGCTACGATGGCAGAGCTCGACCAAGGAGGGGTCGTCGATATACACCCACGACCACTGTGAATCAGTGGCGAAAAGAGCCAGCGGGGGGAGGGGAGGAGCGTTCGTGGGGCAGGGGAAGGCAAGAATTTCCCCACCGGGATGAGAGCTAATTATATATATATATATATATATATATATGCCTACACACGCTTATCAACCGCTTTCTTATGTTTGATACCACCACCGCACACAAACACAGGTATACAAAGGAAGCGGATGTGGTGGCGGTGTTGACGAATCTTGATACAAAAAACAACAACAACAACAAATGACACCCTCCCGAGAAAAGGAGAGAGGGGGGGGGGGAGGGATTCGGACCGCGTCCTCAGGGAGAGAGAGGGAGACACCCGCAGAGACAGTACCACACGCAGGTGGAATTGGTGTACATAAAACAAATAGATATCGTTATATACAGATACACACGAAAAAAAGGGGGGGGCTCCAGATATTCACATAACAAAATAAAGGAAGTAAGCAAGAATATAAAAGCGGGCAAACACACACCCAGACACGGAAATCAGTGCGCAGGTCGTAAGTCGAGGAGGAGGAGGAGGAGGGGTGGGGTGGGGGAATAAAGGGCGATGAGGCCGAACAAAAGACTACAAAGGTGTTGGGTAATCAGCTTGTGGGAGTGGTAAGGGAGTGCATGAGCCTTCGCCCCTTTCCTGTGATGACGCACACAGGCGAGACAAAATCAAATCTCAGGAAGTCGCCGTTTTTTCCTGAACCACGTGTGAAGGCCCGCAAATATATTAAAATCAATATGCCAGTGAAAAAAAAGGAAAAAAAGTAAACACACGAATCAATAATATATAAATATATAAATATCCATACATTATATTATGTGTCCTTCTTGTGATTGTGCCTGTATGCGGGTTTATTAGAAGTCGGTGCACTCTCTACAACCCTCTCTTTGCAGACTCACCTGATCTCTGTGTGCTGTGCGAAATTCGTCGCTTCAGCGACTCTGTGTGAGGTTGTGGATGCTGCCACCAGGCGTAACGCTCCCCCTTCCACACACACACACACACACGAAATCGTCAAAGGGGTGTTTCTTTTCTTTGAATTGTTCAGTTCCTGCGCCCCTTTTTGTTTTCTTTGAAAGTTATATATATTTCAATATGCGTCTGTGTCTAAAGAATGGCAGTCGGGGGTGGCGGTGGGGGTGATGGCGGCAGCGAGCAATGTAAATAATAATAATATATATACATATATATATATATATATATATATGAATGTATATATCCAAGATGGCGCAGAAAGAGGAGACACGTGAACATCAAAAGTCGAGGGCACTACAGCAAAGGCGCCGCAGCAGGAAGGACATGGTCGGCAAATTTTGCTTCACATCAAGTGTGTATATATATATATATAGTGTGTGTGTGTGTATGTGCCGGATGCGGTGTGCACTCCTCTCTCATCCCCAGCAGGCGATTTTTTTTTTCCGCATCGCTCCTCCATAGCACACACACACATACACACAGATGAGCAAGGTCATGCCGCCACTACACACCCCATTCTTTTCTCTATCCCGATCCTTAGTCCACAATCTAGGGATGGGTAACAGGAAAAGCGTTCAAGGGCGGAGGCGGGGCATTTGGAGCCCCTGTGTGCAGCACCACTACCACTACCACCCGGGGTTTGCTATTATTCTCTACGGCATTTCGTTCACGCATATTTCGAATTTCATGTCATCATTTTTTTATTTTTCTTTTTTTTTTTCACAGATGTACAACTGTTGTTATTATGGGAGACTGCGATGGGTGATGAGAGCGGAGGCAGGGCATTCAACGTCTCTGTCTGTGATATCACTCGCCGATACCACAGACCTAAACAAACAAAAAAAAGATGTGGTATCTTTTCTGTTTTTCTCTTCCTCTTTGGGAAAGGAGCACACAGGCGCGTACACTCACTGCCATGGCGACAAGAAGGCATCAGTTTGGCAATATATATATATATATATATATATGTGTGTGTACGTGTGTACGTGCTTTGTGGTAACCCCCCCTCCCTTTGTATCCATAGGTAGATATCTTGATGCAGTGCACACAATGGGGGGAGGGGGCAGATGACAACCATTGCACAGGTTTTTTTTTTTTTTGCAGAATCAATACTCACGTCCCAGTGAAGCACCCCTCGACTCCCCTACCCCCTGCATCAAAAAACTTTATCTCACCCGTTTTTTTTTTTTCGTGTGTGTGCGTGTCTCCCACCTTTCCCCCCCTCTTATTATCATTTAAGAGGACGGTGCGCTTTCTATGACGCGCAGAAGCCCAACGGAGGCGCTCACAATACCCGCCAAGGCCCCATATGGATTGAGAATACCGCTTAGCGGAGCATCCGCATGAAAGCTTTCGAAGTCGCCGAAGCAATACTTGTAGGCGAGGTACAACTCGGCGATGCAGCGGGCCTCCAGCAGCACCGTCGACGTCAGGTTCGGGTGGATGCGCAGCAACCAGAGGTAGTCAAAAAATTTCCGCATGATCCACGGCACGAAGAGAATCCCAGATGAGCGTTGGGATGGCAGCTTACGTGCAGCAAGAATGTGCTCGCGACGCTGGCGTATCTCGTCTGCGGACTGCTCGGCAGTGACGGGTCCGTTTGCCGCAATGTTACTGGTGCTGCTGTTGCCCTCTCGGTGCTGCCCGAATGCGTTCTGCTCCACGCCACCACTGGATGTATGTGTCTCCCGCAGCACATCGGCATGACGATGAGATGACTGCAGCTGCTGGGACTCCCCCAGTCTGACCTCCTCTTGGTATAGCTTCAGCCAGCGAGGCCCCTCGCGCTCCATCGAGCCAGCCATCCCGGGCGGCCGCCTCTTCACGTAGCGGTGACTCCCTGCACGGTGGCCGTCCTCGCTGTGCGATGCCGCTGTGCTCGCTGCGCGCTGCGCCACAGGGGTTTTGGAGAAGAGGTTTAGTATCGCGTCGACCGTGCGTGGCGGCGGCGGCGTCGGTGCGCCATAGAGTTGACTGCTTGCTCTACGCTCTGCTTCCACTTCGTCGTCTTCCTGCTCTGAATGAGGGATTTCACGGTAGAGGAAGCCGCAGCGGCTGCATGCCGGCATCAGCTTAGCGGGGTCTGCTGCCTCCACATAAGAGAGGCTTGACACGAACGGTGCGCCGTAGTCCAGATCGAGAGGGGGAAAAAAAAGATCTGTTTTGCGCCGTGCAATGCATCCGTGGGTGCGCCACACTATATCCGACGGGTCGTCGTCGCCGCTGCAGCCGCATCGGCACTGAATATTTTCTCGTGCTGTTGCGTACTTGACCCAGCCTGGCTTCAGGAGTCGCACCGTATTTAATATGAGGTCGATAACAGATACCACAAACCAGCAGCGATTGATGGCGCGGGTGATGGCGTGGCGGTGCACCTCAACGAGGTTGAAGGATCCGAACTTCTCCGTGGAAAGAATTGTGATGTCGCGCAGGAATCGCCGACACGCCGCAGCCAGATTTCGGATACCCAACAGTGACATGAGCACTGGGTTGAAGTCGAGCACACCCTTGCGCCACCGTGCAGGCAACGCCGCAGAGGCAGGCTGCAATTCTCTCAACCAGGTCGATATCGTGCCCGCATGGACTCCCGCGCGCGCGTGAAGGCCACTGTTTGTGCTCGAGGCGAGAATGCTTACATCACCCTCCTTGCTTTCTTCCGCTGTCTGAAGCATTTGAGTCCGGTTGGGAGTAGAGGAGGTGCCTGTGTACATTGTCGGAGCCAAAGCCGATCCAGAATGACCGTTGCAACCGACGTCGCCAGTCTCTACACCAGCGCTGCCCTCGAGCGGCTTTTCGTGTGGCACATCGTCGATTGGGGTCATGTCCGCCTGTGTGTTGCTCGTGGAGGCATCAGCTGTACTCGACACTTGCTTTGGCGGCATGCGGGTGCCAGCACTGTCCGCGGTGGAGGTGGAGTGCATGGTGACGTCTGTTTTCGCCGTCAGCTCCATCGCCGATGCTCCTGCATACGGTGACATGTTTGGCTTCATCGTTGTGAGCAGATCCATCGCGGGGTGCGGCGTCGACGGGGTGCAGGCGAAGTTCTCTGAATGGCTCGGTGGCACGGTCGGTGCACAGGCGATGGGCCAGTGGTTCGGCCCCGATAGTGGGCCCTCACCAGGCATAAACCCCCCACCACTTGCAAGGCCCTGCATGAAGGAGTTCGTCATGGAGCCGTACGATAGCGAGTGCGGCGGAAGTATTAGCCGCCTGTCATCGTGCGTCACACTGCCCTCCGCCGTTGCGTCTATGTGCTCGCTAATATCTTCCCCTGTACGACTGCTGCTTGCCGTGGAGTTGACCATATTTGCCTTCGGTCTCAGAGGATGCAGCAGGGTTTTACGACCCGAGCTATCTCCCCTGTCGACTGCGGGGTGCGCACGCTCCGTGGGGACTGCGACTGCTGTCGCGTGTTCAAATTCGCTGGCGGTCGCGGCCATGCAGCAGGTGGGCGATGGGAGATCCTGCCCATCCGGGATAAAATCTGAGCTGCTGGACAGGGGGTCCGTCGTGCGGGATGGCTTCGTGTGCGATATGTGGCTTTTCTTCTCGCCAGAGGTGTTCGCCGTGGCGAGGTCGTCAACGGGGCCTAATTCTGCACGGGGTGGCGGTGGCAGCCGCAGCCGCGGCGTCCCATTGCCACCCTCATTGCCTGTGCTATCGCCGGTCATGGATGTACGCTCTTCGCAGTTCTCATCGAACATCCGTGTCGTGCTGTGTTCCTCCGTGGCATTTGATTTCGCAGTTGTCTGCGTTTCCGTATAGGCGGTACAGCTTTGCTGCAGCGCCGACACGTCACCGCCACCCGTGTTCGCCTCGGAGGCGGGTGCGTGCGTGCGGTTAGCCAACGCCTCGATGGCATCTATCGGAGACGTCGGCGGTTCTTCACACATGCGTTGCGGCGTGCGCCCGTCCAGCGACGTCGAGGGCTCAGGGGACTCGCTTGGGAGCAGCCCGTGCGTCGCCTTGGCAGTCCGAATCCACTGAAAAGCTTTACACAACAGGAACTTGCGTCGTTCTGGCGATACGCCCATCAACACCAACACCTTCTCGAGGCACGAGGCAATGCTGTTCTCGTATCTCGACCACATCCGCTCCAGCACCCCCTGTAGCATGAAGAGGTTAAGAAGACCGCGGCCCATTTTGAACAGACTGCGGCCGTGGCGGATCGTGTTGTAGTTTCGATAGAGCCGCTCCGCCACCGGGCCTGTGAGGCCTTGGACCTCGGGTGAAAAGATTAACGGTGTGTGAAGGAAGCAGATGGTGAGCTGCAGTGTGTACTGGATGAGCTTGAAGAGCAAGTCCCGACCATCGGAGGCAGTGAGAACATACAGCAGGGTACTTCGCGGGAGGTCGTTGGGAATCAGCAGACCTGCACTACTGCTTTCGAAGAAACCCTCCACACGTACCTGCACACGATCTTCGTTTGCGTCCTCTTCGGTGGCAGATATGCCGCGGGCGCTGACGAAGTCTGGCCCACGCGAGTAAGGGTCGCTGGGCGAGGAGATCGGCGGATAAAGGAAGGTCAGACTCCGTTGAAGCGAGTATTGGTTTTGATGCATGCAGTGATCCTGCACGGTGATGCTGTCCTTACTGGCGTAGAAGGAGGGGGGTGGTGCCGGCACCAGCGACACAGGGGAGGCGGATGAGATGAGGTCAACCATCGAGTCCAGGCTTGGCCGACCGACGAGGGACATCATTGGATCGCCATAGTGACGGTAATGCAGACTAGGCATCGAAAAAGAGGCTCCCACAAATTCTTGGCTATCCGTTCGCGTAAGTGTCATAGCGTTACCGCTGCCCGTGGTGCTGCTGGGGTTATAGTGTTGATGCCCATCAGGACCCACGATACGCTTGGGTGGAAAACGACGCGCACGCAGACTGCCCGTTCGTGGCTTCCCGCAAGTGGGGTCAGCCTGCAGCGAGCTAGATGTATTGGCCAGGTATGCGGGGGGCGGGACTGGCAAGCCCACCAGCCGATCTGCTGAGCCGTGATCCATCTCCCTCCCTTCCTTCTCGTCTTGTCGTTTGTGCATGTTCAAAGGGAGGGGGTGATAATGAGAATTTGAGGCTGCTGCGTGGCACGGCCACTAGCCCCAGTTTGAAGGGGAAAAAAAAAACGGTGCTCAACAACCTTCCCTTCCTCCCGGGTGGGCTGGAGCGAGTATCAGTACTGCCACGGTGGTTGAAAGTACACAGATACCCCCACACCTTCCCACTCGCAGATACGGAGATACACAATACAAAGGCGAGAATAGCAACGGAAACTGGGGGCACCAGCATAAGTGTGTGCGTGTATGGAGGAGGGGAGGGGGGGGAGAGCAACGAAACCTCTGAGCAAAAAAAAAAAAACAGGGGGGGGTATTCGCTTTGTTATGTAGCTGCTAGGGAAGAGGAGAGGGAGAAGGATGAGAGAGGGGGAGGATCACTTGAAGTCCTGACACGGTAGCTCTTTCTGCGCGCACACACACACACACAGACACACACACACACTTACATCATACACCCTTGTTTTGTCAAACAGCGCAGGAGCGGACAGGCAGCAGTGTACCTGGCGAGGTATGCTTCCAGATTTGACAGAGGCAGAGAATGAGAGTGGTCCGAGAGAAGCAACGGAATATGCACCACGAGATGGTGTCGAGTGCGTATGTGAGTGTGTGTGAGTGTGTGTGTGAGTTTGTGTATGTGCGTACGTTTCTTCAGAGAAAAGGGGGAGGAGGAGGTAAGGGGGGGGGGAGGGGTGTATGTGATCGCTACGGTAAGAAGTTTAGTGGCCCATGAACAGGCAAACATACAACAACAACAACAAAAAACAATCGAAGGACCTTAGCTTTGCAGCCGTGCAGTGTGCACAAAAATATAAATATCTTTGTATATATATATATATATATCTCGTTTTCGTGTGTGAGTGTGCGCCTGTGTTGGTGGTGGTTCAACAAAAGAGTGAAGAAGCTCAACACGTGGTCGATTGCTTCGTTCTTGTGGGGGTGGAGGGGTATCGCACGTGTTTTTTGTTGCGTGTACTACTCGAGAAGTTTTTCCGCCTTGGCTGAGAGGAGGAGGAGGAGAGCCGGACAGAGAGGGGGATCACTAGTGTGTGGTGTTTGTGGATGTTCGCCTGGTTGTGTCTGCGCTGTAGCACATGCGCTATGAAAGGCGCAGCCACGTTTTCTCCCACGCACCCGAGGAGGGGCGGTGCAAAAGAGGGGGGCGGGGGGGGGGTAGCATGGAGGATGGGGGCGGGGGGGGGTAGCATGGAGGATGGGGGCGGGGGGGAATCGAAACGTTTATCGTCTGCGATCAGCGGGATGCGAGAAGGTCGGACACACACACACACACACACACACACACACATACGCACACAGTTCCCCCCCCTCCTTTAGTTGACACGAATGGCTACGAAGTTTTGGGGTGGGTTGATAAGAGACAGATGAAGGCAGAATTGCTGAGCCTCCGTGCTGAGAAGGAATCCCGTGGTACAAAGTTTTGTTTTTTGTGTGATTGATTATGACGACACCACGTGTACGTTGCTACACAAGCATGCGATCCACCTTAAAAAAAAAAAAGAGAGACAAACAATAACAACACAAACGTTATGCGCCTGACAGAGAAGAAAGGAGGAGGGCCTCAGTGGATCGGGTCTGAAGGTGTTTGTGTTTGTGTGTGTGTGTAGAGGAGAGAGCGGATGGCCGTGAGGGGATGCACACACTGTGGATAGAGGGAGGACAACTATTATCTTACCTTCTCCCCCCTCCTCGTTTGCAGTGCCTTAGGGTATCACTCACTTCGCGCAATGGGGGGCGAAGCTGATGATGGGAGTTGCAGGCGTTTTGTTGTTCACCCATGCGTGGCCTGATAGACACATCAGACTCATGCATGAGTGGCCTATAGAGATGGGGAGGGAGGGAGGCGAAGGGGAAGACAGAGACAAACAAACAAAACACTTGCAGGTGTAGTGCTCGTGGTGGGGGGGTCATGGTAGGACTAGAGAGAGAAGACTCGGTTGGGACTCGCACAAGAGGTGGATCGATCTGAAGCTGGATTAATGACGTTCCACCTCTTGTGCGCCACCTCCCCCGTGCATTGTGCCTTTATGTGCGCCGTAGCCTTAAACGGTTGCAGCCACGTACTCGACAGCGTTGGCGGCTTCGCTGCGGCGTTGCTGAGCCACACTGCCCGGTTCGTACGACGGAAATTTCTCCTCACGCACGCGGTCATCTTTAAGACTGGTGCAGTAAAGCCAACCGAGGCCAAAGCGCTCGTTGTCGCGCGTCTCGACGGCCATGTTCACGGCAACGAGAAGAAGCAGAGGACCCAGGAAGTCAAGGTAAGCTTTGCCGACGTGTTTCACATACGATACCGTGAAGCCCCAGAGGCGGTGGGCGGTGTTCTCCACACCGTCCTTAGCAGACGCCCCCTTAATGAAGAGCATCTTTGTTGATGGGCGAAAGGCGCTGTCCGTGCTCTGTATATATATATATATATATATATATATATATATA
>CM007330.1:212599-247403 GCA_000333855.2 Endotrypanum monterogeii
CTACAGTCTTCTCAGCATCCTCACCACCGTAGCAGCGTGCCAGCGACACATCAGATGTGCATAAAGAGCACAAGCACTCTCGTGTGCCTCTCTAGTGGCGCTCACCGCGCACGCCCATCGCCAGCTGCACGTCCTTTGGCTGGATCGTCACGCGCTTCGCGTGGATGCAGGCGAGGTTTGTGTCCGCCAGCACCGACACAATGTATGCCTCCGTCGCCTCCTGGATCGCCATGATCGCGCTGCTCTGGAAGCGCACGCCCTCCTTCTGCGCGCTCGACACCTCGCGCACCAGGCGCTGGAACGGCGCGCACTGGATCAGCAGGTCGGTGCTCTTCTGGAACCGGCGGATCTCGCGGATCGCGCACGTGCCCGGGCGCCAGCGGCGCTGCGCCTTCTTCACGCCCGACGCCGCGCTCGGCGCCTTCTTGCTTTTCTTCGACGTGATGCTGCGCTTCGCGCGGGCGGTCTCCTTAGTGCGGGACATGGCTGCGGGGAGGGGGTTGTGGGTGTGGGGGGTGAGTGGGGGTGGAGGACTGAGGAGAGTGGTTGTGGTGGCTGTGGAAGCTGTGGGGCGTATGGGGGTTGGGATGGAGGAGGGGAAGGAGGGATGGCGAGGCGGAGAGAGTGAGCAAACAGCGGAGGTGAGGCGGGATCGTAGCATGTTACCTGGTGGTAGAAGCCTCATCATATTATTAGGGCCATGGTGGGAGGTCTGTGGAGGAGGAGGAGGGATGAGCTCACGTCAGTTGGGGAGAAACGTGCCATGGTGATGAGGTTGTGTTCATGGCGGTACTGCTCGTTATCACCGCTTGCGTCACGTCCATTTGTACTCGAACGCCTACACAATAGGTTCGCAGATACACACACACGCACGTATATGTATATATATATATATATTTATATTTATAAATAAACGTGTATCACCCCTTGTCGGACTTCTTCGGGTGTACACACCCCATGTGCAGGACATGGCTGTTTCTTGGCCAGGCGAGCGACAAGCTGTTTTTCCGTCGTTGCCGTAATGTTTCTGTCTCTATCCTGACAGGGAGGAGGGGATACTAAATACGATTCAATCAGTAGAGGGGCGGAAAAAAAAAAAGAGGGGGCCAAGGGTATATGAAAAGTCGAAGAGGAGTTAAAGATAATGGAAGAAAAAAAAGTTTTTTTTTTTCAGTGGACAGAGTCGTCGAATACAGTCACTGCGTTTTGTTCATGTGTTTGTATGTGTACGTTGGTGAGGGGGTTAGCAAAGAAAAAAAAATCCACGAGTATGCTTCCGTACGCAACTTTTTTTTTTTTAAACTAGTATTCTCGAGGCGATATAGAAACAGTAGTGAAAAACATCAGTGCATCGGGTCTTCTGATGAGCTTCAGGCGCAGCTTGGCATGGTCCAGCCAAACCAACCAACAAAAAACAGAAGACGAGAGCGTGTGCGCAGGGAAGAAGGGAGATCCTCAACCCCCCCCCCCTTGGAGACAATGTCATGACCCCTCCCTCTGCCCTCTCCCTCCCCTGAACTGGAGAGCTGCCGCCCTACTCTTTCGTCAGGGCCTCCAGCGCAATCTTGATCGCGTTAGAGAGCCGCTTGGTGGTCTGCTCTTGCGTTGCGAAGGCACGACCCGTGCGAGAGCGCCGCGCAACGACAACGCACACCGCCCCTGCTTGGTAGCCGAGGAGGTTGCTGAGGTAACAGAGGGCGCTGCACTCCATTTCGATGTTCGCAACTCGCCGCACACCTTCGCTGACGTTGAATCTTAAATCACCCAATTCTTCAGTGAGATGCGGAATGGTCAGATGGCCAGTGAAGTGCCCAATAGGGCGGCCTTGGCATCCGTAGAAGCCACTGCCGCTGCATGTGGCACCGATGTAGTAGCTCTGCTGCTCTGACACATCGGCTTTGGAGTTGAAGTCCTCGCAAGCGTCGACGAGTGCTCTCGTCAGAGCAGGTGTGGCCTTCGTTGCGTATACCTTCATCTTCCCCAGGGACGTTGAGTGCAGCTTTGCAAGAACCTCTTGCACGTCAGCGGTGCTGTTCACCTCGGGGTTGTCGTAGTACTGACAGGTATTGTCCATGCCAACGGCATACTCCGTGATGGCGAGACCACCCACTGGTACTTCCTCATTTGGTGAGCCACAGGTGCCAACGCGGATCAGCTTGACTTTTGAGGGATCGAACGGCGTCTCCTGCAGGTCCTCCGGAGTCCCTCCGATACGAATACGCCACTGCCGCTTCTGCATGTTGTACTCCTTGAGAATATGCACCTCGTTCATCACAATCTCGATGTTGTCGGTTCCCATCCCGGTGCTTAACACCGTCACTGGAACGCTGCGATACTTCCCAGTAATGATGTTGATCTCACGGTGCGAGGCACTGTAGACTATACTGTTCGGGTCAAGATGGGCTCCGACGACCTTCACGCGGCCTGGATCGCCCACCAAGATGATGCGATCTGCCATATCCTCGCTCCGGCATGGAATATGGTATGTGAATCCCTCGGAGGTCATGGGAAAGTCTGGATCGACGCCCGCCAAAGGGCCCGAGTTGCCGTGGGACTCCTCGGCACCGCTCATGAGGATGGGGGATGGAGGGGGAAATACACTGTCGGAAGTGGTGTTTGAAATTCTCAGGGAGAGCGGTGACGAGAGAAAAAAAAAGGGGGAGGGATCAAGCATACACCACGGAGTGAGATGGAGCGCAACAAACATGTGTACATGCCCTTGATGATGGCAAATTTGGAACGAGAGCACCCCTACGGGATACAAACACACATACACAGGGAAACAGAGGGAGACAGGCGTCGACCGAATCACATAACACTCCACATAAGCTGCGAAAAAAGGAGTTCGCTGCAGCTCAGCATGCTTTCCACTGGTGATCGTTGCGCATGATTGCGACTGTCGCATGCAGTGGCAACAATGGCGACAGCGATGAACGGCTTCACAGCGCCTTTTCCTGTAAATATTTTCGAGTACGCCGCTTCAGCTCGTCCGACATACGCCCCCTCCCAAAAAGGGGGGGGGGTGTGAAGGGCGCGGGGAAGGGGGGGGGGAACCGGTGAGAGCAGGAAAATGTAGGAACATTAAAAATAAAGGAGCTGAGTGGGTTGCCAGCTCCTTCTACACATTCACGCAAATATACAGGGAGTCAGGGAGGGAGAGTAGTGCAAGTAGATGGCCCAAATGCGGCGGAGGCAATGGGTGGGTGGGTGGGGGGGGGGAGAGAACGAGGTACTTGTTACAGACAAAGGAGGCGAGAGATGAACTAGCCCAACACACGCCTGAGATGCACAACCTCTTAAAAAAAAAAAGCAATTTTTTCTTAAAATGAGCGACCCCAGCGCTCAACTGACACACACACACACACACACGCGGATGGCACGACACGGTGTGAATTCCTCTCTCCCCTTATTCCTTTTTTCTTATCCCTTCCCACCCCCACTCCCAAACATCAACAACAACTAAAAATATAGAATTATCTCCAGCGAAGAGAGAGACGCAACTGCTCGAGGTGGGGACTATTTCCGGAGCGAGGAGGGGTGGAGGCAGACCAAAAAAAGGGAAAAAAAAGACAGAAACAAGACGACTCGTGATGCACCGACACGCATCCACCCCACATCGCCCAGAAATTGGTCTTGAGGAGCAGCGGCTTCGCTAGGGGTATGGTAAGACATTGCCACGCGAGGGAGATGAGCTGCGGAGTGCGGCTGGGCGGGGGTAGTAGTGGGGGTGGTGGTGAGGGGTAGAGCGTCCTGAACCACGCGGACTGCAGATCGAGAGCTGAGAAAAAAAAACGATGGGTTCGGATTTCGTGCTAGCAGGGCTGGCATATTAATGGGAAGAAATGACGAAGGGATATGAAATTGGGAGGGAAATGCGTGCGGTGCCTGTCTTTGCAAAGGTCAGTGTTCTCCCCTTCCCCCCCCTCCCAGCGTGACCATCACAGCCGTAGCCGCTGACCAGCGGTAGCCACTACTACTACTACTACTACTACTACTACCTGTGACCCTAGCCCCCCCCCCTCCCCACCCAACAGAGGTTTAACTGTGTGGGACCCTCACCACTACCCTGCGTCGTTTCCCATCACAAAACTGCGGCTCTCCTCCGTCATCAAGTATACCTCCTCCCCCCGCATTCTCGCTTCCTCACGCCAAGGGTGCGCCTGCGCAGGAGCCGCGATTTACATACGTATTCACATACATTAACTTTCGGGACGGTCGGGTGAAGCGACTGGGGGGGGGGTGTTGATACGGCCGCCCACGTGTCACACACACACACACACACATACATACATACATACACAGCAACCCGCTCACCAAACTCGGCGAATCCATATTCCGGTGTGTGTATATGAGTTGTATTTCAATTCCCCCACGACTTAGGTTTGGCTAGTGTGATGCATACCACCAGGCAAAGGGGGGGGGAGGGAGGGAGAAGAGCTCTTGTTTGCCCATCTCTTTTGGCCCCACTCAGTGAATGACCAGACCAGATACGAAAGCCAGTGATAACGCACATGTGCTTCCGACACACATGTGCGTGTACGTTGGCACGGGGTGCTACACGCCTTCGCATACCTCTCCCTCTGAAGACCTACACGGAAGTCACACAGGCGCATTGGCTTTGTGTTTTCCCCTCCTCCCTCTTCTTCACTTCCCTATCGGTATGGGAAACAACATAATGGAGGGAGAATATCTCCAACCCCCTTCCCCCACCCAAAAAAAAAAAACACTTCTGTGCCTTTCCGTTGCATCGCCCCTGGAGTGGGATAGAATGGTGAAGCAAGGCAAACAAGAGGAATAGAAAGCAGACGCCCCCCCCCAAACGCACTGGCAGGGAGACAGATATGTCAAAATTCAGCAAGCTTGTAAGTCGTCTCGCGATACACGCGAGAGCTCGGTGTCTCATCATGTAGGGGCTAAACATGTTCTATCGTTTGTGGGATGAGAAATGTGGTGAGGGATTCCCCTCCCCCTCCCCCGACACATGCACACATCGCCATCCCTAATTCCTGTCTGCACTAGCTGCTCCTGGTGCGGTCAGCCCACAGTTTCGCATACTCGTAGCTTGTAGATGCCAATGCACCATCCACCACACATGAGTTGACGCTCAGCAACAGCCCACTGTAGAATCCTCGAAGGCCTGACGCGTGATACACCTGCCGGGTTGCGGACCAGAGCGTCGCGCTCGGGGTCACCTGGAGGTTTGTGCGCACCACCAGGTAGGGGTTGAACAAAACGGCGGTGGTCGCACTCGTCACCACGGAGGCGACGCCGTTGATGAGAAAGTTGTCCTCAGTGGAGGTACACCACTCCGGGAAGTGCCACGTGTCCGATGCTGTGTGCTGCTCGGCAAGATGCTTTAGATACGGTGCAGAGGCCTCGTAGAGGACAGACTTCAGGTGCCCATATGCAGCCCACCACAGGGCTGTCCACTGGCACCCCACGAGAAGGGTCGTGCCGAGGCCGGCGAACACCGTGCGCAGACCTCGCTCTGCGTACATCCGCTGAAGCGTTCTCCACGAGTTCATGCGCTGCGACGGGGAGGCCGTCATCTGGCGGAACGCGATGATGCTGAGCGGAATATGCACAGTGCGACACACAACATCCGCAGCGTACCCAGAGACAGCGTCGCGCGTTACACTTCTCTCTATAGGCAACTGCTCTCGGCCCCACTCAAAAATACCCAAGTATATTGCTTCGCTCAGTGCGCAACCCATTGATAAGGCGCCGATACCCTGCGCGAGGCCGCGCCAGCGCCCTTCAGTTGCAAAAATGTGAGAGAGGAGACTCCATGTAGTTTTTCTATTCGCCTCGGCGCTTGTCTGTTTGCGCGCCAGCGCCAAGTTGATTGGCTGCTGCAGTGCCGTGCGGAGGGCGCACAGGGCAAAAGCATTGCACAAGAAAGCACCCTGATGGATGTCTGAGTAACTGCGGTTGACACTGGTGGTGTGTTCGTGCAGCGGCGTCGGCGGTGCTTCTTCCACACGTTTCGTGAGAAATGCAACGGGTGAGAGTGGCGGGAGGGAGGCCCGGCTGTGCAGCTCGTCCACGAAGGTCGTGGAGTCCGATGGGTCCGAGGAGGGACCCGCAAGCATGACCTCCCACGTCGGGAAGCTTGAGACGCTATGGTAAGCAGCTACGCCCGGAAAGAATAAAGGCAATAAATGTATAAATAAATAAATATTTATTTGTTTACTTTATACATTTACACATATATAGCTCACAATATGTATTTCGAGAGGAGTTCGCAAACGGTGATCAGTACAGAGGCCGCTGGAACACAAAGCGCTCTGTTTGACAGGAGGACCAGCGGACACACACACACACAGAAACTATTCACCACCCTGAGATGTACAAGGTGAGCTGGGCAGGGAAGCCTTCACAGGCAAGTCGGACGGCAATCAGTAAAACACCGATGATGTGCGTAAGGATGCCCTCTGGATTTTGTGGGATAGCAGCTTTGATGCGTACACGCCGCTGGTGTCAAAAAAGTCTATTGCCTTCCTTTTTTCCCTTCCCTCCTCGGGTAATTACCAACGAAAAATCTCCCCACAGGCGCGTGATATGTTCACTAGACCCTGTGGAGAGGACGCCTCCTTCTCCTGAACGTGATGAACCAAGGGACGAGGAAGGGTCGGGGGAGGGGGGGGGGTAAGGCCTGGAGCAACGAGAGGAGTCGGAGCACGCTGTTGTTAATATCAGGTTTAAAGGAGGCTGGATGATGGCGACGCACGACATGAGTGTTACGCGCGCGGCCGCTAAGTTGATGCGCGCGCCGGAGGGAATGAGAACAGCCCAAATGAGGGGTGTGAAGCGGAGGAGGATGCGTTACAAAAAAAAAAAAGCAAAGAGGATCACCAAACGAAAACGCAGAGGGAGGTGGGAGGGAAAAAATTGCCGTATGTGTGTGTGTGTGTGTGTGTGTATGGGTAGCGGAGGGGAGGTGCATATGTGTAGGTTTATCGAAGCAGAAAGCGGAGCACAGATGGTATCGAGGGTGTGGTAAGGAAAGCAACAAGTGCAGAAAATTAAAAAGGGAGGATTAGGTGGTTGGGAGCCAACATCACTTGAGTTCGTACTGATCCTTTTCTACTCCTTGTCTGCAGATCAATATACACTCTGTCACACACACACACACACACACACACACACACACACCACATACACATATGAATCAGCTTCTTCTTCACGTGTATCCTGGACGTGGGAGACTTCTCGCTATTGTGTGTGTGTGTGTGTGTGTGGAGTGGAGTGGAGGGCTACACACTCACAAACAAAGCTGAGGACCAGGTGCGCCTCATTCTATGAGCGACAACCACTCCCACTCTCTATAACGTACTCCTCAGTGCTGCTGCTGTTGTTGCTGCACCTGTCTATGCCGCCATCATCATCACGTATGTCAGATTTGGATTTTTGCTTATGTTTTCACGCGTTGTTATGTTACAATATATATATATATATAAATGCATATTTCTGTGTGTGTGTGAGGGGGGGGGTATTTATGGATGGGTGTGGGGGAGTGGAGTGTGCTGCAAAAGCGTAACATACTTCGTTCATATACACACACACACGCACACACACACACAGAAATATGCACACGTGGAAAGAATCAGACGATCGCGACAAGGCGATAGACACTCAGAAAAGAGTGTAGGAGTGCCGCGAAGGAGTTCGATCATGCACACGCACACACGCACACACGCACGAACGCACACACACGTGTCCGTTCGTAGGTTATTCGTCATTAGTCGCTCGTGTTAAAGAAATGCGGAGGTGGCACACAGCTCACAAATGAGGGGGGAAGAGGATTATTCACTTGCACGCACAGATCTGGTCGAGTAATCAACATCATCTCTCCCCTGGAGAGCTTCTTTGTTCTTCCCACCCGTACTCCCCCCCTTTTTTTCATAATTTTTTTTGTCTGTCCACTCTTCATCGAAGAGAAAAGCAAAAGGTCGGCACCTTGAACAGTGGTCACTACAGGCATGTAAAACTACGATGTGTGTGAGGAGGGGGAGGGGGGGAGGGCGAGCCTGCGTGGCGGGAGGGTTGGCGCGAAGCGCCTCTCTCCACCCCCCCACACACACTTACAGTGTTCCAGCTCTGAACATTTTGATGTCGAGATGTGCTAGGCTTTCTATGCCCTGACGCTCTTCTTCGACGCCGGGCGAGCAGATTTCTTGGCCTCCGTCTTCGTACGAGTTCCCTGCGTCGAACAGGCCTTTGGGGTCGGCTCTGGAAGGTTCGTGGTGGTGATGGCAGCCCTCACTACACTGACTTCAGCGACAGCATTCCTCCGAGCTTTATTTGCCTTGGATCGCTTCTTGATGAGACCAGCGGGCAGCTTGGCCAGCTGAGACCTGAAGATATCTGTTTCAAAGTCAATGCCAAGACTCCTGAGGTAATTGTTGTTGTCCTTCTCGGTGCGCACTGCCTTCATGAGGAGAGTTACAGGGTCCTTGCGGCGCACGTCGTGCTTCTTCAGCGGCGTGCCCTTGGTCTTGTAGGCGTAGGCGAGTGCGCGGCGACGGTCCACCATTTGGCGTGACGGCATGCGGCGGCGCATCGTGACAGCACGCGCGCGTACGGACATGCCGCCCAATGCCATGCCATTGCACTCTTCCACCACAAGTGGGATCACGGATTCCTTGTCAAACTCCACGTAGGCGATACCGCGAGACCGGTGTGAACGCCTGCTGCGCACGCAGAAGCAGTTCAGCACTGTGGCCCCGAATTGGTTGAGAAATTTGTAAAGCTGCGGCTCCTCGAATTCAGGGGGCAAAAAACTCAGGCGCACAGCGCGGTATGGCGCAACGGTGCCGTTACTGCCGCCCTGGCGAGACCCCAAGGAAGACGCGTGCGTACCACTCAACGGCCCATCGTCAGAACTAGAGCGGTCCGCCACGTCGCTAAGGTCGTCTGCGCCGCCGTCGGCAGCCCCGTCACCGTTCAGCATTTCGTCTTCATCATCGCTCGAGTTTTCCTCGTCGCTCGGCAACGGCGGCTCCGCAGTTTTCTCCGCTTCCTTCCGGGCCTTCACGATGCCCCTACGTTTTGTGTCAGCTGCAGCAAACTTTTTTGCGACACTGCTGGCCGTTTTCACCGCCGGCTTGGCTGACTGCTTCTTCTTGCGAGCTGCCGCAACCGAAGAGGGATACTTTGCAGCCGCTACACCTGTGACCACCGGCGCGTTCACGTGGGTCGTTCGAATAGCCGCCGCCGCCGCCTTTGCTGCCGACTCAGCGAAGGAAAGCTTCTTGCGCTTGCCGACCGCGGCCGCACTACTTACTTTTTTAATGGCGCTTTTCGGCAACATTACGAGGTGGATAGGTGGGGCTGTTAAAACGTGTTCGAGTCTTTATAAGGATTCCTGCTCGTGTGTGTGTCTGTGTGTGTTTGTCGAGCGCGTATTCGCGTGATCGTGTCGATCTCTCTAGTCACTCTCGCTAATTGTGCGTGTTATCATGTGAGTAGCTAGAAAAGCCTTTCCAGCAACCTGCCATAGACACAGATACATAGATACAGAGCAAGAAAAAAAAAAATAGAGATCAATAAGGAAACGTAAAGGGAAAGGCAAGGCCTCTAGTGTACTTTAAAGATGCCACAAGCCGCGTGCATGTGACGGCACACTAGCGTCGCGCACATGGATACACCCGCATTTGTGGTGTAGTTCATACTCAGAGTCCTCCGCCCTCTGGTCGCTTCACAATTTCAATTTTGTTGCCTCGTCGGTGCTGTTGATGGAACACGCTTACTCAAACATAGACGGCGCATCTATACGCCACACTGTACATAAAAATTAGCCCCAATAGAACCCTTCCCCACGCATAAAACGGAACCCAAGACACACCCACATCCACAGACTGCATGCATGCATGCATGCATGGGCTCGTCTGACCTACTTCATAAAGCAGAACAGCTGGGCATTCTCGCTGCACTTTCTATATTTGTTGTCCCTTGATATATCTCGTGCATTTTAAATGTGTGTGTGGATAGGGCTCCCCCCTTTTTTTTTCTCCTGTGTTCTGTACGACTCTCGACAGTTACGCATCAGCTGTATGCCTAGATGATAAGAGGGTGGGTACATTGGGTAAGAACATATAAGGAGCGCGAGAGGGTGTGGGGTGTGTGTGGCTGGGGTTGTGGGGGCTGGGGGGGGGGGAGGGGAGGGGGGACTCTCTGTCTCTGTGTGTGTGTGGATATTTGGAGAACGAGTAGCACTCCAACTTCGACACCTGTTCGGTGTGCCAGGTGACACTAGGCAGAACCAACGGCAAAGATCCAACCTACCGCCGCCACAAGCTCCTCCTGGGTCACGCCGTCCAGGAATGAAAAGAGCGGGCCGAACGCGACGGGCGAGCTTGACGCCGCGGAGAGCGCCGTTTCGTTCTTCACTCCTGACGCGGGTGAGGATCCAACGACCGGCGCCACCTCCCGCCACAGGCAGCACAGAACTCCGTCCGCTTTCCGCGCCAGCATCGAGAGCTCCTCGCCAATCGCCTCGGAGAATTGTAGCATGGAAGTGGAAGCAGCCGTCTTACCGCTTCCCGCGGGCCCGGACGTTACGCTCCCGCCGGAGCTAGTTCCTCCCCCCCGCTGGCGCAGTCGCAAACTCGCGGCTTGAGCAATTACAACCAGGTCTTCGTAGCAGTAGGAGAGAAGAGTTCTCCACTGATGTACAATCGTGTCAGCTGCTTCACAGGTGGCCGCAACCGTCTCCTCGCGCCCCGACGAGATAGGACGGCGTCCTGTGCTGCCCTCACCCGCGCACCGCCGCGGGAAAAGCGCCACACCACCATTGCGTCCCTCCACCAGGATTCTAGAGAGCCAAACCACCCGCCTGGACACCTTCTCTTCCACCTGACCATCCCTCGCTAGCATGGCAGTCCGGGCACTGAGTCGGCGCAGAGCACCAGCGCTTCGCGGATCCCGCTCACCAGCGACAGGCACCGGGTGCTTCACCTTCATGCCGCTGCCTAATACAGCTAGGGCCGCCTTGACGAGCAGCAAGGGATCGCTGTGCTCGACAAGCCAGCCCGAAGGCTTGAGGGGACCGATGCACTGGTGCTTCGACCACGGCGACTCGCTTTCCGTTTCCCCATCCTCCTTGGCTGCAGCGTCCACGCCCAACTCCGGTGGGGAGCCGATAATGAAAGGTATTTGGGCTGGAGTCGTCTCGTACACCAAAACCCGCAGTGCGGCAGCTGCTGTGCTCTCGGCAAAAATACTGCCACCCACGCTTGAGTTCTGCTGGGAATGCCTCTCGGAACCGGACGCAGCGTCCACCTCGCTTGAGCTGCTCGTGGCGGCGACTGTCAGTGGGGTCGCACAGTGGGGCTGGCGCGGGGAGGCGGAGAGCATCCACGCATTCGCCGGACTGGCACCCTCCGTTTTGTATTTCGCCGGTAAAAACGGCAGCGACTCAACCAACGCACACGCGACGAGCACTCGAGACTGCGCCTCCGCCGGCGGTAGCGTTTGGGCGGGGGCGGAGGATAGATCTTGGGAAAGCTTCTGCACACCATTCAGCAGGGCATTCATCTCGTAGCTCTCGATCCAGACTTCGTACGATTGAACAGACGTGGCGGTTGTACTGGGATGGTCACCCCCACCGAGTCCCTCGAAGGAGACGGTGGTCTTTGATGTATTGGGGGGATGCTGAGTGGAGGTCGTCGAGGATAAGGCTGCTGCAGCGGTCTGGGAGTGGCAGGACATCCCAAGTTCAAAGCGACGCTGCAGGCAATAGCGCACCCATCGCGCCCGCAGCACTGCGAGCGTAGGTGATGGCGTCGTCGCCGTTGCTGGAGTTTCGTCGCCGGTCGACAAAGGGAATAAAGCGTTGTAGACGTCGAAGAAGGGCGTGCCCACCACGTATTCTGTGACGAGTGAGGGGTGCTGGTTGATGCACAGCACCTGCACCGCAAGGGCCACTGCCGCCTCGTCGATCTCCAAACCAGTAACGCTGGAATGGCTCACGGAGGTCCGTTGAAGTGCTGCAGTGCTATGTTGTGCAGCGAGCTGCACGATTGTACTTCTCACAGCGTCTTGCCAGCCCAAACCCGTCACAGACGCACCCTTGTGAGATCGCTGGGCTGTACGGCGGACTGAGCTAGATGTAGTCCGTCCACTCGCCTCCCTCTGCGCACGGCTTCCTTTGCTTTGTCCCAACCGGACATTGGAGGAGGTACTCATGTCCATCCCAAGCAGAGAGATCAACAGGGCACGAAGAAGCACCAGAAGGCACACCTCCGCCTTTTCTTCACCGCCAGCGACAGAGCGCTCTCCATCGCCGCCGGCGCCGGCGGAGTCGTCACCGTAATGCGAGATCTCCTCAGTGGCGGAGTCGAGCACGATGCATTTGATGGTGCCCCATAGCGATTTTAGCATCCGTGAGGCATGTCGGCGGTTGGTTGGTAACACAGACGTGATGAGCTCAGCATAGTCGGTTGCCGACGTCCACTGGATACCACGGAGGGCCTGAGCGAAATTCGGAGAAGCTGCGAAGTAGATTTCCAGACACGCGACGGCGTGGTGAACGTTAACGTCACTGAGCGACGCCAGGAACAGAGTACTAAAGTGGAGAGCGCTGGACACGAACAAGATGTGTGTGTCGTCGTCAATGCACCTCTTCTGATCACCACTGAGCCGTGACTGTGCAGCGTCGACGAAGGCGAAGAGGGAGTCTACGAGGATATCAAAGCCATGCCCCCCTTGCTGGAGCAGGATCTGCACTAGCTCCGGCATAGCACTAGCTATCCCCTGCCAGACATTCATGCGGAGACCTGCTTGGTGGGGATTCTCCTTGTTCTCGTTCGCGTCTTCCGACTGTGCCTTCTTCGGAGTCCCCTCATCTCCTCCATCGTGCGGATGACCCGAGAGCCAGCGAAGGGTGGACTGCAGCAATGCCGTTGGGGTAGCAGCCGCCTGGTCACCCTCTGCTAGCGCTTCCAGCGCGTCTGCAGGGACGAGGTTACGTACCTTCGTGCAGAACCACACACCAGCCAGCGAGGAGTCCACAATGCGGGGATGTGCAAGCGTACCATCATCACCATTGTTTACAGTGGCTGATGCAAGTAACTGCTGTGCTGGTAGCACGGTGGACACTTGGTCTGCAGATCGAACTAACACGCTCAGCATAGGCATCGTCGAGGCCATTTCTTTTGCCGCAGGAACGGATCCGGGTCCTGGCGTGGTGTTCGTAGGTATTGACAAGGCTGGCAGCTGTACGGCGACTGTGGGTCGGGTGTCTTTCCCGCGGCCATCCGAGACGCCGCTGACAGTCGCCGCAGCGCCGAAAGATGTCGCGTTTTCGCGAGCCCCGGCGAAGTTGTTAGAGGGAAAGACCTTCGTCAAGGAATTATGATCTGTGGCGCCATCGCCATACCGCATGCGTGCGGCGATACTGCCGTTGGAGGTCGGGACAAACAGCGGCACCTTGCTTACCGGGACCTCGGTCAGTGGTTCTTTCAGCGGCACTGCCTCTGCGTCTACATGCTTGCCCGTCAACACGGTGTACAGTTGCTCAAGAAAGGCACTCGCGCAGTCGTCGACACCGTTTATCATGCCATCCACCATGGTGGCACTCACATCCACACCCCTCTGGCGAAAGACCTTGCGCAGCATAAACCAGTTGCTCTGCTTATTTGCGGTGCCCATTTTGTTCTCAAAGCTGTGCAGAGGAACATGCGGCCAATAACGGGCGCAAATGTGCGCAATGACATACCCGTTCGCCAAGTCCCTCTTCGGGTACTTGACGGAACTATTGAGTTGCAGGGACTGCAGCCACGCCAAGATTTCGCGAGAAAGGGTGGCGCCGGTGCGGTGTGGCAAGGGATCTATGGGGGCACTCGGAGACGAGGCACCGATAGGCTCCCCCTTCCCCACTCCGGTGCTCAGCTCTCTGAGCGACACCGTTCCTGCGGACATCGAGTGCGACATCAATCAGCTTTTACAGTCACACGCGTGCCGACACACGTCAACTTGCGCAGGCTGATCAAAAAAAAAAAGCAGGAATAGGGGGAAAAGCTCAATAGTATGCAATATAGGGAGACAGACAATGGAGAGCTGCGGTAGAGGGGAGAGCATGTACCGCGCCTCTGGGGTGTGGGTGTGCGTGACGGCGATTGTGCTAGCACCTTCAGGGCATCAATGACACTCAACTCTGTGTGCATGTGATACATACATGTATATATATATATATATATATATATTTGGGTAAGCGTGAGTTGATGTTGTTTTGATGAATGGGAGGGGGGGGGGAGGGGAGGGAGAGAAGCGGAGGGAGAGAGGGCGGAGTATGAAGAGAGGTGGCGCACAGGTGTCCACCCGTGTTGCGGCACCCCCACATGTGCGTAGGCGCATACATGTAAGAAAAGAGAAAATAGAGAGAGAGGCGGCCAGAGGAAATCTCTGGAAATGTATTGAGTCTATCTCTAGTACCCTACACCTCTCCCCTCAAATTTTTTATTTTATTTTGCCAGGTTAATTTTTTTTTTTTTGCGCATGGTTACCTAGCACCCCACTTGCACCATAGAGGTGTGTGTGTGTGTGTGTGTGACAATCTGAAACAAGACGGCATATCAGATCCAGCGGAGGTGCTGCCTGCAGGCGACGCTGTACCGCACACACCCTCACTGGGGAGGGGGGGGGGGTTGAAGGTCTACATCTGTAGCCTCGAGCAAAGGTTTACCCGCCTTCAATGACCGAGAATGATGTAGCGGAGCGCCCTCCATGCAGTCCGCGGCGCCTCGGTGATGGCCCTCCGAAGTCGACGGCTGTAGAAGAAGGCACCGAGAGCCACGAGGTGCGTCGAAGTCTTTTTCTGCCGTCCTGCACCACGCATGGCAGCGCTTTTTTCCCACATCTTTGTGAAATACTCCGCCGTGAAGCCGTGCGTCCCGTCGCCCATGGCGGCATCTTGCCGGATTGCCTCTTCTTTTCTTCGGCGGTCCTGATCGAGGCGACGTGCGTAGCGAACAAAGTCCCCAAACGAAACATCCGTATCGCACACCTTCGCCTCCATGAACGCGGTTGTCGAGCTGCCGGTGGCGCGCTGCCATGGCAGTGAGAATCCGCGTAGACTTATCGAGGATCCCGGTGCACGGAAACTGCCGGCCACCTCTGCCCATTCTTCTTGCGAGGACGCTACTGAGTCTCGCGTACTGGACGCACCTGCGCCATGGGGACGCTGATTGAGGTCAGTGCGCTGCGGATGCTGCACTCGGTGCTCGAGCAATCTCTTCAAGCAGGTATAGGCCTCTGTTAGCTGAACCATGCGGGCCGTCGCGGCCTTCACATCATCGGCGTGCAGGTCTGGATGAATTTCTTTTGTAAGCTGCACAAATCTCTTCTTCAGGTCGCTTTTATTTGTGGGCGGCACCTGATAACCAAGGGTCCGGCACGCAACGCTGATGGGCACGCAGCGGTACACGAGGCAGAGACGCAGCATAGCCAAGTGAGTCGAGCATCCGACCGATGGTACATGCACAAAAAAACAATTTAAAAAAATGAGGAAGGTGGCCGCCAACTACGCAGAGAGGGACACACCATCACAGCCGTTTTCTGTTCCACTAGACACAAAAGTGATTTGGTGCACACGGCACACGAAGAGAGGTGAGACAGAGAAGTTATTTTCATTCATTCCTGCAGGTGCCTACAAAGGAAATGGTGAGAGGTTGTCAATACGTGGGAAAGCATGGGGATGTTCCACGTACACACCGCACAGACCTCAATCAATACGACACCAACGCATATCCAAGCGAGGAGTGAGCATTTCACTTGTTGCTGCCCAGTATTAAAACGTTTGGTAAGTTAGAGGTGCCAAAGAATGTCATGTCGCCCCCCCCATTCCCCAGCAGCAGCGTGTGTGTGCATCTGTTGGTTTGTTGGTTTTACGGCTGCGTCGAGCATGCTTCATATTCCTTCGCGTGTGCGACGTGTGTCAGCTACGCCTCATCCCTCCTTGCTCGCTCACTCACATATACACACATTAGGTTGATTTCGCAGGACATGACATCCGATGTGATACGCACAAACAGGCTTAGCGGTGGTGGCTTTGTTTATGGGAAAAGAAAAGATGGGGCAGGGAGTGGCAACAATCGATTTGTAGACACACACACACACACACACACCGAGTTCTCCAAGGTAACAGAAAGGCACCCTGATCCTCCTGCGCTTGTCGTCGTATTTTTCCTTCCGCAATCCTCACCCTTTCCCTCGACGTTGCAGAGGATTTGCCTTCATCCATCATCATATCCAAGCAGGGGTGATGCCTCCCCCGTCATCAGCAGATGGTGGTGTCCACATGCTCCTCCTTCTTCGACTCACACAGCCGTGTCTTGCCTACACAAGAGAAACCAACACATCCACGCCGAACAATTGCGCGAAGAGGTGAACCGCCTCATCAATGTGGTTCACCCAACTGTCGGCACTGCCGCTGCAGGCACCAACTCGTACACCAGCGGCGCCGGTGTTGGCACTAGCACCACCACCACGACCACCAGCCACGCCGCCAGCACTACCGCCGCCCTCCTCGTCGTCGTCGTCGTCGTCGTCCTCGTCGTCGTCGTCGTCGTCTGCCTGTGCAGCCAATGCCTGTTCCTCTTCCTCCGCTGCGTGCGCGTCAACAGAGAAGGTCCAGCCGCTGCGCTTCAGCATTACCTCTACCACTCGCTGCAAAACCAGTGCTGCTCTTGACGGATCGTCGGCAACTACGTGCATCACGCCCACTGGTTTGGTGCCCCTGCCCTCGATTACAGTACCACCATGGCGTACACGCTGCTGTTGGTAGTACTCAATGATGTAGTCGAACGTGGGCATATCTGTCGTAGCGATAAGGTCAAAGTACAAGGGTGGCGTTGATGTACCGCCACTCTTCCCCCAGGCGCATATGGCACGTCGCAGAGATTGTTCGGCCTCTGAGAAGGAAGAGCTGAAGTACGCGTAGGGGGTGATGCTGCGAGCATCACTGTTGTCGCTGTCGGTGTAGGGGAGGTCAACGGAAGCTCCATCGTCTATGACGCCGCTCAGCACTTTTCCCGCGATCTGCAAGATCCGTGTGTCCTCACTGACCGAGACATCGGTGTTGCCCAGCTGTGTGGCACTCGAATGACGCTGGTTCTCCTGCGCCTGGTGCGCCGCTTCCCTGGCAATGGTCAGTGTGGAGCTGGCACTTACAGCCAACACATCACTCAGGTGTCCACACCGCAGCGTCATATGTGCCAGCAGCATCGCTGATGTTGCCTTGGTCGCCTCGGCCGCAGTTGGCGGCGGTGACACAGATGCAGCGCCACTGCAGCTAGGGGCGTGGCCATCGACCACATGGAGATGGAACTTCATTTTAGAATTTGATGCGTCACGAAAAGACAAAAAAAAAAAGTAAGAAACGCCAAACAGAGAGAGGAGGCAAGGAGGGAGGGGAGAAGTGATTGCGTCCAATGAGAGAGGGACCTTGCTGTGTTCCGCTGCTCACCTGTTGTTGTGCAAAGGCAGCAGGAGTGCAAAAAAAAAAAAAAAGGAAGGGAAGGGAAGGGAAGGATAAAGAGGAGAGGGAGTACAACTCGCACGACCATCTACCCCACCTCTGTGTAGGTTCTCACACCCAGACACACACGACACTCTCGAAGCTCCCCCCCTTTTTTTTCCCCCACCTGGTGTGTATGGTGCAGAGCGGGGGAGAGGGGGGTAAAAAGGCACCTAGAAGGCGGGCAACGACTGACGATGGCGGTCAGGGGACATTACATATATAACTATATATAACTATATATTTATATACTATATATATAGTTATATAGTATATATATATATACGTATGTATGTGTGTGTGTGCGTGTGTGTATTTTCCGAGCGGGAAAGAAAGAAGGATTCGGGCCACCACGCGCAACGCCGTAGGAGATGGAGCTTCCTCATATAGACGCAGGGAGGAGAGGAGGCGACTGACCTGACAGGCACCCATGGGCTGAGAGCGAGCAGGTGTGCTTCGAACGGGGAGGGGGGGGGGGCGAGTCCAAGGGACGCTGAGGAAGACGAGCGTCCTACACCAACCCCCTAATGCGTCCCCCCCCCCCCTCCCCCGTTTGGGGCTCTCCAGTAAAAATGAGCACAAATACATCTTCCCCGTTTCGCAGCCTCAAGATGGCTTCTCGGATTACACCGATAATCTGCAGCATGCCCACCTGTCCTGCCCTCCGTATCTCATGTGCGACCGGGCTCGCGTGCGTCGTTGAGGCCACCGCCGGGGGACGCCAGATGCGTCTCGAGGGCTGTCTTCTGTCGGCACAGAAGATCGAGCGCCTTCTTTTCCCGCTCCAGTGTGTCCATCAGCTTCGCCCTCACCTGTTCCAGGGAAGAGACCTCCTCCAGCCTGTGCTGCAAGTCCTCCTCTAACGATTGCAGCTCCCGCTGAAGTACAACGTGGTGTTGTGGGGAGAAATTCGCCTCCATCGGACCACCGAGAGCACAAGTGATGCCAACGTCAGCGCCGACCGCAACTTCTTCCGTCAAGAAAGGATCGTCGCGAGTAGGCTGCCTCCGATCAAGTGCCTTCTCCATCGCAGCGCAGTCCGCTAATGTTACCTCACGCTGCGCACGCAGCTCACTGCACTTGTGAGACACCGAAATCAATGCGCGTTGCACCTCTTTGAGATCCCTCTCTGCGACGTCGCGTCTCCGCCTCGAGAGATGAGAGTTCTTTTGCGCCGTCACCCGTGCTTCTTCAGCGGCGCTGTGGTCTATCATCTTCATGTCATAGTCAATCTTTTCCTTGTTATAGCGAACCTGACTCGCAGCCAGTTCGAGACGCGCGATCTCGCTTTGTGAAGTCGCGTGCTGCTGCAGAAGCTGAAGACGCTGCATAGCCTCCGCTGTGGCTTGCGTTCTCAGTGAGGCGGCACTCTGCAGTGCCGCGGCATGCTCAGCCGCGGCACACTGCGCGCGCATCTCCGAGAGCCGACTACGTTCTCGGACCTCTTCCTCTGTTGCCTCTGCCACGGCAGACCTCAGCTCTTCCAGCTGTCGCCGAAGTGCCTCCTCGCGCACTGCACACTGTTTAAGTCGCGTCGCGGCTGCAGTGTGGTGCTCCGCGCAGGTTTTTTGCCACTGGTAATGCGAATTAAGTACACTGCGGGTGTGACGTTCCACCGTATCCACTAGGGTACACAGGGGATCTAAGGTACCCTCCTCCGCCGAGTCCCATAAAGCACCCACGTGAACAGATTCTACCAGACCGGTGTCTCGGTCCCGCGTCGATGCCCGGTAGTTGACGTTCCTCTCATCTTGATCGTGCTGCTGGCGTTGTTCCTGATGCAACTCAGACAGGGCCCGTAAAACTTGGCGCAAAACTTCTTTCAGCGACGCCTCACCCTCAACGATTGCCTGCACCGTAGCGGTGAGCCGCTGGAGCTGACGAGTTCGCGGCGATGGGATCTCAACGCCACCGTTGTTGCGGTGCAGCCGAAGTAGGCGCTCGCAGCCGAGACGTAGCAGCAACCATCGGTGGTTGAACACACGTGTATTCGTCTCCTCGAGCTCCTCCAGCTGAGTGAGGCGCCGCCGTGCTCTCAGAATGATATCCGGTGCATTGGCATCTGTGTGCACAGCGTCGGAGGTGCCCGGCGAGCCCTTCTCTTTATGCGTCGGCGCTGTCACCGTGTGGGCTTGGCTTCCCACAGATTTGAAGCCCCATGCTGCGGTAGCTGGACAGGAAAAGGAGTGTACACGCGATGGGTCCCGGCACCTATCGTGAGATGCGAGACGATCCCGGGGATTACGTCGCTGTTGTTGCTGTGCTTTCAGCAGGCGCCGTCCCCACGTCAGTAGATGTGCAACATCCTCGCTCAGATGCTGTGGCGCTATAAAGGGTGAGGATGCAGGGAGGGAAAGACTTGACGTCATGCGTAAGCTCCAACGAATGTGAATAAAGCATCGATATCCAGCAGATGGCGTGCTGCAGCAAGGGAGAAAGATGAGAGGAGTTTATGTATCTGCAGAGAATCGCGCGGCTCGTGCTCCCTACGACAGGCACCAAGCACGCACGCGTCAGTGTGGTGGGCCTAGCTGTCGGCCTCTGTGTTACTGAGCGTGGGATAACCCCTCTCAACAACAAAAAAAAATAGGACGGCACATGCGATGATAGAAGGAACCATTTGAAGAGAAATCACGATGCACACCGTAATGCCGCACGTAAGTGTGCATGTGCACCTGCATTCAAGTTGTTATCCCCAAAGGTGGAGGTTCACTTATGTCTGGAGCGGACATATATGTAATGAGGGCGGTATGTAGGCGAGGATACAAGCGCATGCCTCTCCTTCTATACCTCTTCCCCCGGGAGAGCTAGAAAGATCGAGTTCTCGACATATGGGTAGCCATTCTCCCTGTATCAGCCCCACGATTTCCTGCACCCGCGCTTTGGTTTTCCCTGTCACTGCCTCACGCCACGCCTCATGAACGATAATGCCACTCTTCTCTGCATGGAGGTGTGGGGAAGGGCAGGGTGAATGGGCTAGACAACGTGCTTGGAGGAGGCCAGGTCACGGAAGTGCACCACCCATCCAGACACAGCAAATATGCAAGCATCAAATTTATAATGTCAAAAGACCTGTGTGTGTTTGCGCCTACGGGGCTCATCTTTTTTTTTTTCCGGGGAGAAAAGGGGGGGGGGGGAGGAGGGGGGGAGGAGGAGACAACACAGAAAGAAAGAGTCACCAATAGACAACATAAATGGAACAACAACGCTGACCTCGATATCCCTGGATGTGACACAGCCCCCGCACCTGGACTGCCGTTCGGAGGTCACAAAGACGCCCGCGCACAGACACACACACGTATGACATGAATTCAGAGCCAGAATCCAACCGGCAAAGTAATAATCATAATCAAGCACACACCAACGGAGAGATGAGGACACATACAGGGGAAAGGGAGGGAGAGAACCGCAGAAAGACCCACGCACAGGCGTACACAGACACGACAGCGCATGCCATCATCGAGTGATTTTTGGAGGGAAAGGCTGAACAGGAAAGAAAAAAAAAGGGCAGGTGAAAAGCGGCCTAGGGGGGAGGGGGGGGAGGAGCAGAGAGGGAGGGAGGAGCCGACAAGCCCCTACCCCTTCTCTCCCTCTTTCTGTTCTTTTTTTTTTCTGCAGAAAAAAAAAAAGAGGATCAAAAAATTTAACCAACCAGACAACGCTGTGAATGCATGGCCTCCGTCCTGCAAAGTCGTTGTTTACTATGCGCCTCTGCAATGAACACGAATGCTTCTCAGGTACATCCATACACGATTGCGACTTCGTTGAGTTTTCATCGCTTGACCGCATTTCGCCCGCCTTCATTCTGTCCCTTCACCTAAAGCTAGGCCCCCCTCCCTCTCCACACACAGACACATGCAGAAGAAAAAAAAAAAATCGTTCTTGTCCTTCGCTTGAGAGCAACGTTACGCGATAAGGATACACAAACAGAAGTGAGTATATTCATATACACACGCCATCAAGAAAAAAAAAAAAAACATCACCGTCATCGCGGCAGCCGCCGTTAGACGCAGAGAAACACGCCTCCACGAATCCGCCTTTGAGGAGTGGCATAGAAATCATGAGTAGCACAAGGGGGAGAAAGAGGAGTAGGGAGAGGAAGGCGAATAGAACGCAAACAATCGCATTTGAGTCAGGCGACCCCGGGGCACTTCCTTTACATCCCCACTCTTTTCCGGCCGCACATCATCGCCAAAAAAAAGAAAAAAAAAGAGTATGTATCGACTGTCGTCTGCCTTGACACCACTAGCCCCCCCCCCCTTATACAAAGCGAGGGCGGAACAGCATGGGAGGAGAAGAAGAGGGGAAAGGGGGGGGGGCTGCAACAAGACGGAGCAGCAGGAAACATGGATGCCCCACTCCCCAGAGATGCGCAGAAGCTCACACAGAGATGAAAGAGTGGAAAGATACCTGAAATGCAATGCAGCAAAAACGTTTACGGTATTCGCATCCACCCCGGGGAAGGAGAGGAGGAGGGGGGGGGCGTACGCGTAAAGCGAACAAAAATCGAAATGACCGGATGCCATTTTTTTTTTGTTTTGCCTGGCAGGGGGGGGGCACACACATCTGTAGACACGCTCCAACCGGCAAGGGAAAAAACAATCTAGGCGACTGACAAATCAAGAGAGAAGTTTATCATGCCGACGTCATTGATGTAGGTTGAAGCGGGGGAAGAGGTTATATCACCTCTTGAACATGAAGGTGAGGTGTCGGCTGTGTGTGTGCGAGTGAGGGATGGAATAGAGGAATGGAGGGATAATGTCCCCCTGAATCACCTCTGTTTGTCTCTGCCCCTTTGTCACTTTTTTCGCACACCCCCTCCCCCTGTCGACCTCTACGCCTCTCATCACCCCTTCTCCCCCCATCAGGCTGTTCATTTGCGATCTTTGATGGCCTCCTCCATGAGCGATACAAGTGTTTCCTCTTTGTAGGTCGTACGCAGCTGTGCGCCGAGCTTGTTCAGGACGTCTAGTCTGTTGTTCACAACATCCAAAACCCTACGGATGAACGTGAAGAGGAAGCGATGTGAGCACTCCAAACTCTTCCACTGCAGGTACACCTCGATGAGCAGTGTATCGGCCGGACGCGCAGTGAAAATCTTTCGCAGAAGCTCCTTGTACTGCGTGCACAGAAAGTTGACGTCATATCGCACAAACGTGAAGAAGGCCGAGGCGCAGATGAATGGGCTTTGCTTCTGCATGTCACTCAGGGCCGGACTCGCGTGAAAATTGTCGTCGTCGTAGGAGGTGCACAGCTCGTTGAAATACCCAACCTCAGGGTCAATGGCACCGACCAGGTCCAGCACCGTTTGCTTCTGCTGGTCGTCGTCCGAGTCGTGGACAAACATGTGTGGGGTGTAACGTAAAAGTGCTTGCAGCACACGGAAGCGGTCCTGGGGCTTCAAGTCCTTCAGTTGATCCGGCTTTGTGTCGGCCTCTACGTCGCGCACCATGTTGGCGATAACTTCTATGCTCACATGGTTCGCTACGAGCATGTTGAGCACTCTGGTGTGGAGCGAGTAGGGGAAGACGCTATGGCCGTGCTTGATCAGCGAGGCCCAGTGTACAAAGTACTTGGGTATGTCCGTGAAAAGCTCCTCCTCCGCAGACTTCTGCACGTGTTGCAGCAATGCCTCCTGGGCCTGCTCTACAGTTAAAGCGCCCTTCTTCACTAATGTCTCGAACAGCTCACCAAGGCGGGTGCGCTCTGCAGTGTACTTGTATGTATTGATGTACCTACCAAGCCACTTGGAGCAATACATCACAATCACTTCAGGGGGGATTGAAGACATAATAGAGACAATCTCGTCCACAGAACTGCTCATGAAGAAGTCGTCCATCGCCTTGGAGAACTCCTCGTAGTCCGGGATTCGCGGCTGGACTTCCTGGGCCGGCACTTGCACCGGGGCCATCGACGGTATATGGCCGCCGCGGCCGTTCTGATTCATTGTGGTGGCGCCACCACCGTTGTTGCTGTTGCTGTTGTTGTTGTTGTTGTGTGGAGCGTTGCCGGCGCCTTCGATGCGTCGCGCGCCGCGGCCGTGGAGCGGCACCCAGTTGTTGCTCATCGTCTCCAGGAAGTTCTGCAAGAGGAACTGGATTCTCTTCTGCGGGTGCGAGCTGCTCAGCTCAATGATCGTCTCACGGTAGCGCGGCAGCGGGTCCTCGTAGAAGGCGGCGTCCAGGCGAGGGCCGCATACCTGCAGCAGCTCCATGAAGTGAATGAGGCTGTAGTCGGTTGGGATGTGACGACGGTGACCAGGACCGTAGAGCAGGGAGTCCAACACGGCGTGCACAACTTTCTGGCGAACCAGACCGCTCGTAAACATTAGCCCGAGAAATTGAATGTTTGCCTTCTGCTTGCCAGAGAATTGGATGCGCTCCATCTCAGCGTCTTCTGGCGACATGGTGGCCATCCGCTTCTCGAGCTCCACCGCCTCCGCCCCGGAGTTCATGAATGTGGAGCGGCACTGACGGAGCACCTCGTTCCGGATCATGCGACCTGCCTCCTCGCGCTCGCCGATGGAGGAAATGAGATGTGCGATGAGCTGCACGTAGAGGTGGGTGTAGCAGCTGTCCTCCGGCTTCGTTGACTTGTTAAAAAACACTTTGATGACCTCATCGATTTCTTCTTTTGTGGACTGACGAATAGGCAGGTCAGTCAGCTCTTTCTTCATCTTATCGAGGTTGGATGCTGTCACCTTGCCAAGGATACCCAGCACCTCGTTGTTGATCCTGCGGTCTGCCATGACCCTCGACATCGTCGTTGCGTTCTGTTCGCGAAACAAATTATCACGTAAAGAGTTGTTCTCCATGTCATCCATGTTCTCAGGCATCTCCTTCCACATGGAGCGCGCGAAATCCATCACCTCGCTCGGTACGGGCTCCTGGCACTTGCGCAGCTTGATGAAGTCCGCCACATTATAGACGTTGTCTTCCGGATAGGGCACATCGGATGGCGCACCTTCAGCGACGCAGCTTTTTTCTTCCTCCACTTCCTCCTTGGGAGGCAGTGGCTGCGGCGGCGCTGAGACGGTAGTCGGAGCTGGAGAAGACGGTTTGCCTCTCGCTGCGCGAGGCAAACCACTGTTGTGGTTCGGCGGTTGTGCACTAACGCCTGCACCCATACTACCGAGCTGTGTGCGGTCGAGGAAGCTAGCCGGTGGCCCGGGGCGCAAAGCCATCCCCCGCGCCTGCTGCGCCAACGGGGCTGAAGTGATGCGACCTGGAAAATTTTTGCTCATGGTGACAACCGCAACAAGAACAGTACGTCCACCCCGCAGAAGACACGAGACCGAGAGAAAAAAAAAACGAGAAAGACAAAAGGGTGCGTGTACACACACACACACACACACACACACACACACACACTAAGCGACGAAACGCCGTGAAGACGACGAAAAACTCTTCCTTAGCAGTTGAGTGCAGGGAAAGAATGACTGGATGCTCGACGAAGATCTCCTCCACAGCCCGCGCGAAAGAAAAGGTCTCTGTAGAAGAGGGAAAAAAAAATGCCCCACCGCTTGAGCGCTTCTGGCTCTTCACCCTCTGCACGTGGCCAGAGTAATGGGTGTGCTTAGGTAGTGAGGGTCGTTTTATTACACACACACACATATATATATATATATATATATTATGTATGTATATATGTGCGTGTGCGTGTGCGTGTGTGAGTAGGAGTGATGGAGTGAGGAGAGGAACGTATAATCTCTCTTTTTTTTTTTTTAACCCCCTCTTTATCGTTTCTGCTCCCCCTGGGAGGACAACAATCAGCGCGCAAGACACTCCCCGGATCCGCGGGTATCGATCACACACACACACCAGTATACACACCTGCTTGCGCAACACTAGGGAGAGGGGAGTGTGAAAAGGCGGGGAGACAAGTGTACCACTCGTTGACTAAGAACCAAAAGAGGGAATACCAACAAAACAAAACGTCGCTGAATCCGAAGATACTGCATTATATACCCCACCCCGATATATATATATATTTTTTTTTGTGTGTGTGTAGGGGAGAGGGTACCGAAAGGAAAGAGAAGTGTGAGGGAGTGTTGCAAAATACAAGAGGAAGAAGTGTATCATGACGTAGAGCGACGTCGCATGCGTGTTGTCCCTGCCCCCCGCCTCCCCCCCTCCACTTTGCCCGTTCCGGAGCTGGTGCGAGATTATCAAGCACATATGGAAAATACCGATGCCGAAGACAAGAGAGAGTAGGTCGGGTGGGATGCAAGAGAGCTGGCGGCCCATCCCAGCCAAGCAGCAGACGCGTTGTCACCCAACAAACTGTATGTCCGCCATAACAACAACACCGAAGTGAGGTGGTTGCATCCCCCCCCTTCAGCTTTAATTTTTTTTTTAGTCGAAAAGAGTGGGTGAGTGAAACAAGAGGGATGAAGGGAAACATGCGACGGATACGTAGCTCAAGGGCAGATCCCCCTGCGTCCCTGTGCACCGCTGTTGTCCTCCCCGGCCTTCCTCTTCTTTCAGCAGTGCAGGTGGAGCTGTCTTGAATGCAACTCTTCTGTGTTATACATCTTTTTGTGTGTAGCCCCCCCCCCTCCACACACGCACACACACGCGAAGAAAAGGAAAAAAAATGTGGGGCCCGTTTCTCGCACCAAGTCTACAGCGAGTGTCCAGTCCTGTGGAGGTGTATGTCGGGTCAGGGCACTGCACCCTCCCTCCCCCGCGTGCATGATGTCACGCAGCTCCTCAAACCTCCTTTTCCCGGTGCTGCGGATGCTGTACAACAGTACTCGGCAGCATAGGGGAGTCGGGACTCAGTATCAGGTGGGAGAGCATATTTCCATCGGAGTGAGCAACCGCTTGCTCTGGAGACGTCAGGGCATCAAGCCCCACCGCCACTGTAGCTGCTAGTGAGCCGGCTGCGACAGCAGCCGAGGCATTAGATTCCGGGATACCAGTATAATACGAGGCGCGGTGTATAGCCGGAATGCCGGCGCGAAGCGCTGGGAGGATCTGGGCAAAGGTTACCGGTGCAGCGATTGCGTCTCCGATTGCTTGAGATTCCCCTTGGGATTCATTCATCGAGTGCACCGGAGGTCGCAGTTGGATGTTGCTTTTAGTGAATGTATTGTACGTGTGCTCGTCGCTGAACACCGCCTCCACGGCGACCAAGGCATCTGTAGGACAGCTTGGCGTATACACCCCCATCCGCGTTTCGTCGACACCGTAGCGAGCTGACCAACTACCCGGGGCGACACGCCGTGCCTCGAGGGGGTCCTCTGGGCCAGCCAGACACACCAAACGCTCAATCGCATTGACGGCACACAGCAGCAGCACCAACACAGTGCCACTTTTCAAGAGAGACCCGGCCAGCTTTAAGGCCTCGGGGTCAACGTTCCGCATCTCGACATCCTCGTACTGGGGACAGTCCTCGGGAACTGCCGAAGTCGACGGAGGGGGCGCCCCTGAGAGAGAACGCTGAAGCGACTGGGAGACTGAGTTGGCGTCGTGGGTGTCAGTCGCATCAACGCCGGTTGCAGATCGGGGCGGGCATTGACGTGGCAATTCCGGACACGAGGGCACGCTGCCGCTGTCCCCTTCCTTTTTTCTCTGGGACTGAACTGCGGAGTGCGATAAAGGCGGTGTTTTCCCAGGAGCATGTCCCCCCCGCTGGCCGGCACTGGGGACGACTGAGGGGTTCGGCTGTTGATGAGTTCGATGCCCTTGAGCGAGACGAATTATGTTTGCCAAAAGATGTCCACTTTCTGCTTGGGAGTTTGTTGGCCTTTGGAGTGGCTGCATATGCCACCATTGTGGTCGGCGCGAGGATAGGTTATCTGTCCATCGACTATGCCGCGGATCGGCTTTGACTGACGATAAAAACGACATCGAAGACATCATCTCCGCCCCCTCTTCCGTGGCTGAGCTCGTAGACAAACGGGGCTCTGTCGCGCGCTCCCGCAGTCGCGCGTACTGCTGGACGATAACGAGAGCCTGATCGAGTGTCAAGGTAAATCGACGCCCGACAATGTCTATGTCGTGGTCGCGCAGCTCACGTACGATGCTGGCGTGCGCTCCCGAACACTCTGGCATGCACACCAGAAGAGTCCACTGCACATCTGGCTCGTCGGTTGGCTTTGTCATCACGCCTGCATTGTCGGCAAATACGCCTGAGTCCACGATATGTGTCTGCGACTACTGTTCCCAGAAAGGGTACGTTGCAGCGGAGGTGGGAAGGGAAGGGGAGGGTAGCAAGCGCGCTGTGCACATCCCAACATAAACAAGTGCATGACGGCGGTTACCCATCAGTGTATGTGTATGGGGGGGGGGGAGGGGTGGTGAAGAACAAATAGAAGAGACGAGCCCCACCGGCAGGGAAGAGTCCCCAGATAGCGTCGGAGAGAGAAGTGTTACGAATGCAAAAACACTATGCGCCTACTTTCGTCTCAATCGCACTGCATAAAACGGCACAGTGGCACACACATAAATATATATTTATATTTATATTTATATATATATATATACTATATGTACTACATATGTGCGTATGCGCCGTTATAGGTGACAGGTACTTTTTTTTTTTCATAAGACGTTTCTTTTTCTGTTTTTGTTTTGTTACCATCTACAGAGCAACGACATGGTATATTTATATATGTATATGTATGTATAGAGGGAGAGGCTTGAAGCGCACTCATACACACAGGAAAACACCCAACGCAGGGTAGTTCATGTGCACGGGACACACAGAGAAATCCCCTTCCCCTCGCAGACACACACACACACACACAAAAAAAAAAAAAAAAAAACAACACACAGGGAGGATGTGCTGGCGGACGGTGAGGACAGCAGGAATAGACGCACCTACGTGTACATCTTGGCCAAGGGACAGTAGGTGACGCTCTTGCCCCCCCCCCGCCCCTTCCATTTTTTTCCTTCCTAAGAAGCCGCTGTACGCTTTGCATGGTGTCTGCGGAATTCACTAACATCAGCTCTCTCCCCGCACCCCCCCCCACAAAAAAAAAACAAATGCGCACAAGATCTCTCTCTTTCACACACAACGATACACGATATCCGAGGAGTGAAAAACTGAAAAAAAAAAAGCAATACAGACATCCCCCCCCCACTGTCGCGTGGGCTTTAAGTTCACGAAACAATAATAATAGCCATCATCATAGCACATATATCTATCTATATATATATATATATATATACGTGTGTGTGTGTGTGTGTGTGTGTCCCCTTTATCGACCAAGAGCGCACTGGGTGTTGGAGGGGGAGGAGGGGCAGGCACCGAGGTTTGTGCGATAGAGGGGGGGGGGGGAGGGGGGGGGGGTAAAAGCAAGTCATACATCGGGCGAAAAGCTGAGTGAGTGTGAGGATGCACGCTATTTCTGCTTTCGTCGTGAGCATGAATGTGTGTGTATGCGGGTGTTTTTCTCCCTTCGGAATGTCTCCCCTATCCTCAGTAATTTTATCGACTTGACCCACCCACCCATATACACTTGTATACACACACCATCAAGCGAACTGCTCGCGGGGGGAACAAGAACCATAACGAAGGAAATTTTGAGTGCACGGTATTTGCATTTTCTGCATTTTCACTCAGTGATACTCCTTTTTTTTTTTTTAGGAACTTGTTTTTTTTTTTTGATTTTCTCAAGGGAGTTGCGTCATACCGCTGCCACCCGAGCGGCCCTGGATGCCATCCAGAATGCCCTTGTCGATAAACGTGACGATACGCTGCTGCGTAGATGCAAAAGCAATAACCATTGTCAAGGCAACAATTACCTCTGCAATTGTTTCGGCAATGTGAGAGCCACACTGCGTCTTGTCCGCCTGCCTCCCACGATTGCAGAGGTCAACCACCACATCATTCATGCCCATGCTGATGGAACTAATAATGAGCGTCAGGACAGCCATCATCTGATGTGCATACAGAAGAGAAAGGCGTGGCTGCAGACGCATTACCAAGATGGCAAGCGTCATTGTAGCGGCCAATAAAACAAGACCGATGATTCCAGCCGCGTAGCGCGCCATCACACCACCACCCTCTTTGTTCACGGAGACGGCCCACGTGACAACCAGCATCAGCATGGCAATCCCATCCAAGACGAGCATGGCAACGTTCATGCGACTCAGCACAAGCGCCTTTACATTGGCCTTGTGTATCTGAGTGAGTACAGCCTGCATTGCGATAGAGCAATGTGTGTGTGTGTGTGTGTGTGTGTATCGGTGTGTATCTGTCTGTATGTCTGCAGCAAATGTAGGATGGAAGGGAAAGGAAGAGGGGCCTAAAACAAACGAGCAAAAAGAAAAACTGTGCTGACTGCGTGGGAAAAGCGATCGCTCCCTCGTATGATTATACTTCAAGTCGCTCTTCAACGACACCGACCCAACGGAAAGGTGTGTGTGTGTGTGTGTGTGTGCGCGCAAACAGGAGCCGTGATGGGAAGAAACCGGCAGGGAAGTCCCCGATGTCAAAGCAGCAGCAAAAAAAAAAGGGGGCCGATAACGTTTTTCAGTCACGAGGATCAGGCGCATTTTATTTTATTTTATTGTGGTGGTGGTGGTGGGGAAGGGGGGGGAGTGAGAGGGATGGGGATCGATGAAGCATCCTTTGTATCATCGCAGGGGGAAGAGGGGGGGGGGCAACAGAGGTAGCGCAGATGTACGCATAAACGCTTCGCCTCCCTTGTGCGATGCAGCGCGAAGAGGCGACTGTTGCGCAAACTTGCAGAGGCACATCTCTTCTTTGACATGACGTGCCGATACGTTTTTTTTTCTCTCGTTAACATACAGACACACATGCACACACACACACACATATATATATATATATAGACACAATGGCACACACGGCCATGGGGAGAGGGTGGTAGAAAAGCCGACAGCTGTCGCGACCCAACAACGACGACAAAAAAAAAACCTTCCCCATAAAGCAAACGTGTGTGGGTGAGAGAAGAGGGGAGGGGAGGGGAGGGGAGGGGAGGGGAGGGGGGGGTATTCGCGATGGGGAGGGGGGGGAAGCAGTGCGCTTCACATCAATGATAAAAAAATATCAAGACCCAAAGGGAGCTCAAGTAGCAGTAGTCATAGCAGAGAAAAGGGAAAAAAAAGATAAGAAAGAAATGTGAGAATTACATAAACGAGAGGGGGGGGGAATCTTCTTGTGGAGGCAAGAACAACCACATAGGCCACCCTCACAAGGTTCTTGCAGTAGGACAGGAGAGAAGGAACTTGAGATATTTCCGAGAAGGGAGGGAGTGCCTCCCTCCCTTCTTTCTGTACACATTTGTTCGTCCATTATTCCTCCCCCGCCACTCTTGCATGGAGATAAACGAAGCAAGTAGTAGCTCTCCATCACCATCTTCCTCTGAGTGTTGATGACTGTCTCTCGCTCCCCACCTCCTTACGCCAATCACACGTCGCCTTCACTCGTGCACACTGCGAGCAAGAGCACAGAACCACGGTGCTGTCTGGGCCGATGCACACGCGAGCGCCATTTTTTTTTTTTTTTGAAGCGTGTGCGCTCGCTGTAATGACGTGCATCTCCACTGCGACCGTCTTCTTCTAGCATTGGACCTCCCCCTCCAAAAAAAGAAAACCTCTGTCGTAAATATATGCAGAGGGGAGGAGGGGGGACGTGGATCATGCGATGGATGTACGGAGGGTGAAACGCAGCTAGCCCCTGTTGGAGTGGCGAGGGTAGCCGATGGCGTGCTAACGAAAAAAAAAACTTCAAGGTGGGAGTTGCTCCCTGCCGTAGTCGTGCACAGCCAAGCGACGCACGCCATCCTGTTTGTGGAGCTCAAAGGCAACTCGTACGGCGTGATACTGCTCTGTTGGGATGATCGCACAGAAGCGCTCTGGGATGGCCGCACGACCGTCTGCCATGAAGGAAAGGAGGAGGAGACGCGGGTCAGGAGGCGTACGTGAGTGCTTCACCAAATTATCGTAGGCAGTTTCTTCTTTAGAGCCAACGCCCGTGTTTCGGTGCGGCAGATCCCGCGTGGCCTGACGGTGAGCGACAATCGCAGCGATCTTGCGCATCAGCCGCCGCTGCTCCTCCAATGGCATATGTGGGTATGTCATGAAGACATCGCAGCGGATCAAGCCCGGCACGTCGCTTAGATCCTGGTAGTGTAGCGAGTGCACCTCCTCCAGCAGCGATTCTAGCTGAGCTGGTGTGAAGCGGGTTTCTGTAGAGTGAGAGCGCGTGTATTCGTCGAAAAAAGAGAGCAGAGCAGACACGAGTTCGAGAGGGTAACGGCGCTGCCAGAGGCAAACGTGGAACAGAGTTGCGTTGATGGTCTCTCTGTCTGACAGCATCTGCGCCTGAGCAGCGCATTCGGCGCTAGGTGTGAGGAGGTCTCGCTGCCACACCGCACGAATTTTTTGAAGATGACTGATAAAGTGGTGAAGAACACGCAGCGGCAGTCGCTCGAGATGCGTGCGCACGGCTGGATCTGTCATGGGCGAGAAAGTGCCGCGCTCCTCTGCATCTTCATTTTGCACAATGACAAGAAGGTGAACACCGAAGCTCGACGCGGTGCGTGCAGAGAACACTTGAGCAAGTGCATCCCGTGTGTCAAGTGGTGGAGCCGCGGGCACGCTACACACGGCTACCTTGGGCTTCTGGGAGTGTACTCTCATTCTGTATTTGCGTGCCCAGCAAACCCTCAGGTAATTGAGGTGGCGCTCCTTGGCAATGCGCCGCAGGCCCTCAAAATCTAAAATCTCTTCGTGTGAAACAAAAAATGGGACCAGGGTTTTGATCAAAAAAGTTCTTCCCTCCGCGTCACACCTATTCCTTCGTCGGTTGAGGCGGTGCAAGGAGATACCGTATCGATCCCTCAACGCGAGACGATCTTTGATGGAACAAGAGCCCCACTCCTCAAGAGGGATGATGACATGATGCGGCCTCTCCTTAGCGGCTTTGAGTGGCACCCTTTTCTCGGACATCGTCGGAGACCCCCACCACACACCTCTTGCAGTCAGAACAGATGACCCTTTGTTGGCACCACCGCAGCTGCTTGATGTGGTGGCACCCCCTCCCCTCACTGTGGAACGGCTAAAACTAAAGAAAACAAGCGAAAAAAAAATCAAACGTGAAAGGGAAACGGAAAGAGGCAAAAAAGAAATTTGTGTGTGTGTGTGTGTGGTTGGGGGGGGGGGCACAGACAACTGGATGCATACAGACTGGAGATGGAAGATCCTGCGGCTCGTGAGGGAGCGGCCTACAGATGTTTATGTGGTTCTCGAATAAGGCCGTGCATATCAGATATGCACTATATTTGGAACCTAGCCTACCACATGTCAGGTCCAGACACTTCTTCTGGCCTACACACCTTCGTACATAATCCCCCCCCACACACATATATATATATATATATATATATGTGTGTGTCTGTATATGTGTCTATATGTATATTTTAACTCCATCTATGAATCTATACCGATGTGGTTTCTACCCTGTGTTGTGTGAGGTTACATCGCCTGCAGGTGCACAAGACCACTCTCAACGGCACAGACAGGCAGAGGTATGCATGTGGAAGGGAGTGAGGTACAGGGTGTATGGGTGGTGGGAGACCGTTCAGGACCAATCACCAACAAACCTACTAAGCTTGGGAACTGCACAACCCCTCCCCACTATGAGACACACACACACACACACACACCACTCAACTTCATCCTATCATTGTGTCCCGTGAAACAAAACATTGGGGAGATGTAAATGCGAGGAGGAAGGGGGGGGTAGTCGTTCAGATGTGCCCCCCTACCTCCTACGCACACCCTGCCTCTCTTTTTTTTTTTAAACACGCTACAAGGGAAGCGGCCAGCAGTGTTACGAATTGCAGCTTCGGAGATTGAAGATATTCGCGTTGATAGTTATCCGACGCGGAGGAGGGAGGGAACGAGGGGCGTGACCACTTGCAGCCATACTCCCTTGATGTACTCGCCCTCTTCAGCGTCTAAAAAAAAGCGGGTGTGCAAACATTCAGGAGAATGTGTGTGTGTGTGTGTGTGTGTGTGCGTGTGCTCGCACAGCTTCCACGGATGCCTAGTCGTCCCTACCCTGCCGCAGCTCAACGAGCACCGCCGTGGACCCGACAGCATAGCGCGCTTTGCAGGGAATGTATCGCGGAGTGTTTGATCCATCAGCTGAGAAGAAATGGATACGGTCCTCCTCAGCAACATCCAAGTTGACCGTTGCATCCCCGGCAGCCGACGCATTCAAAAAATTGATGTCGAACAGAGATGGAGAAGATACAGAGCAGGACGGCTTTGCACCCCTCAAGAGAACAGGCTGCCGCGAGCTCAGCGCTACGCGCTCGGTGAATGAAGATCCAGCGTTCGGCTGCACCAGGTCGCGCATCTCTGGCATCTGAGGTGTAGGAAAAAAAAAAAGATAAGGCACCTTGACGTAGAAGCATGTGAGGGGTGGCGATCTAGAAAGTGAAAGACAAAATGTGCGTTTGTGTGTGCTCTCGAGGTGAGAAGAAAAAATAGAAGCGGTATTTCGCAAGCGCGCCATGATTTAACATCACAGGGTGGCAGTTAATGTGCAGTTGTGCGTACCTACCCACATATACGCAAGCGTGCTTGAGCACGGGGAGGGGGGGGGACAACAGTGTACGAGGGCAACACGTAGTCCCGGGGTGCTGGTTTATCTGCTCGTGTCAGCACACAGAGCGGCCCTCCCACCGGATGGAGAGCATGCATGCGTCTGTTCCAGAACGTGGACAAGTTGAGAGGTAGAGAAAGGAAGAAGAAAAAACCAAACATACAAACGCCTGTGTGCTTGGTGATCGCCCTGAGGTTATCCCTCATTCTCGAAATCAATTTTGTGTTTCCTGCTCATGATTAGATGACAGCACGTGTGCAGCTAATTCTATACCGAGCATGCCACAGCCATGACATACGCGGAATACCTTCTCTCCCCCCTATCTTTTATGTATTATACTGTTGCATCCGCACGGCTGAGTCACCCCTGTAAGCCTGCTTTCAGATCCTGTGCATCGACATGAAGGGAAAACACATGCAGACAGATACGCATAGGCATACAAAGACACAGTCGAGATGAGGTACTCCCCTCCCCAAGCAATGTTTTTTTTTGTCGACCATGAGAACGGGGGTCATCGTCAGAGAAGTACTTCGACACACACACAGATGTACACGAACAGAGAGAGACAAACAGTCAAATAATCAATACAAGACGCATAAGGGCATCATTTATTTTTTTTTCACTTCCCCCCTTTACCTAAACACACACGCACACACACACACACACACACATATATATATATATATATATATATAT
>CM007330.1:247423-290955 GCA_000333855.2 Endotrypanum monterogeii
CTACTTACTTTTACTTTTTATTTTACCCTTTACCCTTACCCTACCTAACCACACACACACACACACACACCACACACTATATATATATATATATATATATATATATATATATATATATATATATATATATATTACTCGTGTGTGTGTGAGATCAAGTCTATGAATACGGTTCACTTCAAAGCCTTCCGCAGGTGCACATACGCATATACACATCAAAGCACCAATTCATTCAATCAGTCCCCCAACCACAACCACCACAGAGCATCCACAGTGTATCACACTCTCACAACACTACAGTTAGAGTCTGATGTGCAGCTATCAAGAGGAAAGCATATGTATGTGTATGTGTATGTGTGTGTGTGTGTGTATGTGTGTGTTGGGGGAGGGCGGCGGCAGAGAGAAAGGGCAAATGCCGACATGAAGTAAGAAAGCTTCTTTTTCTCTGCCACCAACGCCCCCCCCTCCTCACATACACACACACACACACACACACACACACATACACACACACACATACATACATACATACACAAATTCCAACCCAGCTTTCTTGACTCACTTGGAGTTTTTCTTATTTCCGCTTGGCGCACCCTCCCCGCCGTCCTGGCGGGCGGCAGCCGCCATACCGCCGCGACGCAACTTTTTAGTCCCCGTCGCTGCACGATCCGTCTGTGGGCCATTGCTGTCGACAGCCGCCACCTGCGGCAACTGTTGTTGGGGCTGCTGTTGCTGAGGAAGGGGCATAGGCTGGGCGACTGTATGAACCGGCTGCTGAGGCTGCGATGTCTTTGATGTACGCTGCTGCTGTTGCATGCGTGCCGGAGACGGCCCAGGAAGAGCGCCTGGGGCCTGAGACGGCATCATGCCGTTGTTCACAGGGTCCATATATTGCTGCTGGTGTTGGTGTTGGTGTGGATGCTGCTGCTGCTGCTGCTGCTGTTGGTGCTGGTGCTGTACATGTGGGTTGCCCATATGTCCGCCCATAGGTCCACCCGTGTTGTATGCTGCAGGATGCGGAGACATCGTGTGGTGCTGGTGGTGGTTCATTGGGGCGCCACGGCCCATCATGGGGTTCATGACGGGCTGGTTGTACTTGCTGGGCATACTCGGTGGCACCGGTGCCTGCGGACGTGAGTAGTGTGAGACATCGCGGTCATAGAAGTCGATGTCGCCGGGCCAGTCTGTAGGGCACACGTAGCAGTTTTCGCTGCTCGCCACAAGATTGGCGACATTCGCCAGGAAGCTTTTTAGGGGCGGCACAAACGGAGTGGCTGACGGGTTGGGGCTGTAGACTGCCTTCTGCTGGGCAGCGCTTACGTCGTGCGCCGGCGCGGGAGCTGGAGGCGGTGCGACAGGTTCCTCCTGTGGGGGCGGTGGTGCAGCCGCGGTCTGGCGAGCTGCACCACGGCTTAGGGTGGCAGGAGCAGCTGCAGCCGTCGCTGCTGGCGCGGGAGCAGCTGCAGCTGCCGCCGGCGCCGTCGCTTCCTTGCGCGTGGTCGGCGAACTGTGCTTGTTTTCCCCAAGGTCGCGGGGCACATCAGAGAACATGGCACCTTCGTCCACGTCGTTCGCTGTGACATCTGAGCGCTCAATGCGGTGCTGCAGGTTGCGCGTAACAGATCCCTCAATCTCTTTTGCGGTGCGCTCGGCATAGGCGATCTGCTCCTTGCTTAGCTTCGACTCATCCAGCTTCGTTGTGTACAGCTCCTCGCGGTAAGTCGAGGCAACGCCAAAGCGCTCGTTCGCCTTGAACTGATCCCACTGACCGGTGAGATGATTGTCTGCTTCTAGCAACTCATCTGCCCCCTCGGCAGCCCAGTCTAGGGTCTTGAGGTCGTGCTCACCACGGTAGGTGTGCACGTGACCTGCACCAGGGGTCTCAGTGCGCAGCTTCATATTTCTCGCCTCCATCATGATGATGTCATCGTAGCGGTAGAGGCGCGTCTCCTCCGAATGCCCCGACGCGTCGAGGGCGTTGTGAATTTTTGATTGCAAATTCCGTGGAAACGAAATAAAAACACCCGCGTCCTCCGCTGACACATCTGCATCGGTACGAGAAACAAAGAGGCCCTCGCACATGGCACCATCCACGGTGTACACCAGAACCTTCTGACCTACGAGGTTCAGGAAGAGGTACTCCAAGCGGTGGGCATTGCTGCTTTCGTTAGGGCCGATCATCGCTACTGGGTACAGTGCGTACCGGTGAAGCTAGCGGCGATAAGGGAAGGAAGAACTTGGGAAAATGTTTTTTTTTGTTGTTGTTGTTGCTCCAAGACAACACCGCAGAAAGACCGGCAGCACACGAAGTAGCTCCTCGTGCACAGGGGAGGGAGGGAGACAAATGTAATTAGTACGTGCGAGATAGAGAAAAGACCGAATCTTAGGGGGGGGGAAAGATAAACGGGTCACTAATGAAGAAGGGATAGGGCTCAACGTGTGGTAATGCTGCATCCACAGAAAGGATATATATGTGTGTGTGTGTGTGTGTGTGTGTGTATGTGTGTGTATATGGTGGGGGGGAGGAGGTTCGGAGATAAGAATAAGCGAAGAGGACAAAGGAGGGTAAACAAATGTAACCAGAGCGCTGACAAGCATTCACAAAAAAAAAAAAAGAGGCGAAAGACAAAGGTAATGGAGGCGACACAGGCGCGTCACGCAGGGCCTCCCCTACACTGCTCTGAGCATGTGCAGGTATGCGCACGTATGGGCTGCACAGAGACAATACCCATTTGCATTCCCGTAAAACAATCCCCAAACGCTTTTCCCATCTCCTGCCTTACATAGATGATCGGGCCTCCGAATGGCGGGGGAAAACCTGCTGCAACGCCTTCTTGACTATAAGCAAGCTCCAACTGTAACATGCCCGAAGACACGGAGAGGGGTTCATCCGACAAGCAGCCGCTGCAGTTGACTCCTGTATGGTTTCCCCTTTTTTTTCCCTTCTGTTTGCTTGCCCTCTCTGTCGCTGTCAAAGTATGCATAGCAGCCTCACATTATGCGTACACGTGGGAGGGGGCAAATAAGTAGCAACACTGAGGCGTGTCCAGTTTGGAAGCAATACCAGCAATCCCGCATTTGACGCACAGCGAGAGCCATTGGCTGTGCTGAAGCACCAGCCCACGGTCAAGCGCCGCGCCACCTGGAAAAAAAAAAACTGCCTGGCGAAAGGAAGGCAAAGGAAGGGGAGTGAAGACCAGCACAGCTGCGCCTCCATAAAAACATGCCCCCCCCATGGCACAGGCGTCTTCCGGCTTCTTCTTGCTGAGAAGTCGATACCCTACCCAATCACATGAAGCCGCCGCTTCACAGATATTTGTCGAGCGTCATAGCTGCCTTGTCAACGCGCTGGATGGAGGGGTACGGTGACTGAGTGGTCCCGCCGCTGGAATACAGAGCGCTTTGAATATCTTCCCTATCAAAGACCTTTCGGCGGACATTCATGTAGTCGTGGCGTGCTGGGTCGGTCATCATTGGCACGTCCGTATACATCTCCGGAATGACGCGCTGAAGCTCTCTTGGCGCCAAATCAAACGGCATCTCCACCACGTCCCAGTCTCGCCCCTTCCATTGCTTGCGCAGCGTCTGTTGTGCACACCAGACATCCACGTTGTATTGCAGCGTGGCGGGGTCGCGCTTGAAGAGACGCCCCTTTTTTTTATGATCAATTGGCCCGATCTCCCGCAGGTACGCTGTGCGACCACCAAAGCGGTTGGCATCGTGCATTGGGAGGGTGCGGAAGGTGTGCTGGTGACGGTAGCTAAAGGGCGGGTGATCAAATTTTCCAGTGGAGAGGCATCGTGCGGCGGCAACGAGAGACTCGCGGACAGGAGAAGGTGTCGCCACCCCTGCAGCAACCGTTGCCAGCCCACGTCGTGTGACCATTGGAGCGCTGCCTATGGGGTCAAGGGGGAGGGTGGGTGGGGGGGGGGGGGGCAAGCCACAAAAAAAAAAGCTGGAGGGCTCATGGCAGTGAGATCCAGAGGAAAAATGGGAGAGAGGATGAGAAATTGGGTGCGGAGGAGGGGGCGGAACACTGAGCTGGGGTGAGCTATCGACTTACAGCATAAGCGTAAGAGCCCTTCCATCTCCTTTCCCTTGCTATCGGCTGCAAAAGAAGCTCTACTCGACAGTCCATGGCGAATGGGGCTAAAGATGGGAAGGGGGAGTGGAGAACACGAGGAGGCTCCCCTCCCTCCCTGCTCTCACACTTCCAGCGTATCCTTCCTGTATGCGCGTAGAGAGGCATTTTGTGATACGATTGTTTGAGGTTTCTTTCACTGTATGTGTGTGTGTGTGGAAAGGGGAAGGAAGGGGAGGGGAAGCGCTGCTGCCATCCAACTCGGCCGTGGGCGGGTGGTTGCCCCGTCTGCTCGCGAGTCTGGTGAGCGCTCATCTCAGAGGCTGTAATGAAGAACAAAGACACTCTTTTCTCTTTGTATTATTATTATTATTTGGTGTTTTGTGCGGGAAGGGAGGAGGAGAGTTGGCATACCTCTTTTCGTAAATCCCTCCGCCAGCACAATCGCCTCGTTCACTGCCCCGCGCCGTGAAACATTCTCGCATCGTTTTTTTTTTTTCTTCACAGTATATTTTCACTACTCAGTTGCGTGGCGCCTCCGCCCGACTGATCTTCCCCGCACTGATGCGGCCACGAAGGGCCGGGGAAGAGAAACACCTGTAAAGCATAAGCAACGAGAGAGGAGGAGCAGAGCATGCACACACAGACACACAGACACACACACACACACACACACACACGCACACGTTGATAATCATATGCGACATGTATGCAACATCAGTAACAGCGCACAGCTCATCAGTCCTGGGCATGACAGCAAAGCGCACACAGAGAGAGTGTCGGGGACTCTCGGACAGCCATCACCATCCCCCCCTGCACGCACGCTGTTCTCCAGGCCTATATCGTAGCTTCCCGCACTGCTGGTGCACCGACTCTGTGGATGGAAGGGTAAACTAAGCTAACACTACCACTCTAGAAAAGGTGCTAAGAGCGCGCGCGTGCTGCTGAGAGTCTGCGACAAATGTTCTGTGTGACCCACCCCCTCACCTGAATTCACTGAGGCGGCGTTATGTAGAGCGCATGCGATCTGCTTGATGGCATCGCGTGCCTTCTGTTGCTTTGTGCCTGCAAGCTGCGCCTGTGACGCTCTAAGTAACCGAAGTGCAATCATGGAAACCATTCGATGTATGAATGTACCTGTGTCATGCTCACCCCATGATCGCAGTACCGAGTGCCACTGGTGCTGCATGGCGCTTCCTTGCCACTCGCTGATGTGCTCCTTATAATAGTCAAGCACGCTAGTTAGATATCCGGCGGTGCGACCCACCCATCGTAGCATCGAGCGATACTTGGCTTCTGTGCGTACCACCTTCGTCGGCTCACGTGGTCGCGACTGCGACGATGACTGCGGTGGTGTATCATTGGGCGGAGCTGGAAACTCTCGCTCCACCATTTCACAGCACACAAGTGCCTTTTGCAGCTCCACGAGTACAGGAGACATAGGCGGCATCACTAACCGCTCCCGTCGATACACACGACACTCGGACTTGTCGGTATCGACCGCATGAACCTCTGTCCTCGACCCCGAGGCCTCCGCGGAGTCATTATTCCCATCCACCGCTGCTGCTGCTGCTGCTGCTGCTGGCGCTGCTGCCACCGCTGGCGCTACTGCAGGCGCGCCGTGGCAACCAGGTGAGTCATTCTCTGCAGCATCAGCGGTTGTGGTGGTACGAAACATGATTTCCTCCACCGCTCGAACCAGCGCGGTGTCTTGGGCTGCAGCACACGTGACTGTGAAAAGGCGGAGGGTCTGCCACTCACGCTCTTGAACAAATGTGTTCGGGGCGAGTTCTTCAGCCTCTCGAATGAGCTGTGCAATACGTTGTGAAGCGGAGTGCGTAGCTGCCACACCCGACACCGCAAATCGTTCCATCAGTACCGAGGCGTAAAGGAGAAGTGTATACGCCCTGGCTACCCGGCAGTCCTTGTCTGCGCCGCCCTGCGTGTAGACGCTCAGCGCCTGTGTGAAGAAATCGTCTGCGTCAGGCGGTAAATCGTGCAGTGAGCCAAAAAGTAGCGGCTGCTGGAGGGTAACAGCCGCAACGCCGTGAGCGCAGTCAAGCTTTCTCTCCACGACGCTGCGGTACACATCCCCCAGGAGGAGCATCACTTCCGCCGTCTGAAGCATATCACGTGAGCCGAAGACAGCGCCGAAGACAGCATCGTCAGCAGCCTTCTGGGAGGCGTGCAGAAGCGACTTGGCGCGATGCAGTGCCTCCAGCGCTTTCGTGTAGCGCGCGGTGCGATGATGCTCCTGACCGACTAGATAGTATACCAAGGAAAGCTTGACGAGGTGGCGGCGTGTTTGTGTGCCGATCCGGCTGTAGAAGCGCTGCGCTGTGAAGGACAGGCTGACGACGTCTGCCTTGAGCGTGGTGAGCCAGACAAGAGTGGTGGGCAGCTTGTGACCACGCTTCTGGAGTCGTGTCTCCATCAGCATGCTGAGCTCCGTCAGTACGCGTACCGAAAAACCGCTCGCCGCGTCGGACATCGCGATGACCGCCACATCGCCGTACAACTCACAAAGGGCGGAGCGGAGAGGGGTTATGTTCACCTGTGTGTGGAGGTTCAGCAATGTCGAGGAAGACGCGGGGACAATACCCGAGTCCGAGCCGCGGGTGCCTTCTGTGAATTCAGAGGGGGGGGTTGTATGCGCGAGTGAGGTTCGAGAGGGCATTGACTGATAGTAGCTCTCCAGAGACGATATATTGGGTGATACCAGGGAAGAAGTGGTGGCCATCGGTCCCTCCTTTAGACCCCCCCTATCTCTGAGGTCCGGTGTCGCCCCGTTCATGGAGTCGCTTTCCTGTGTGCCCGAAGCCCCGCTCTGTGCTTGCTTTGGCTTTGCTGTCGCCGCTGTCGCCGAGTGCATTGGTCCCAGGAGCTCACTCGCTTCCTCGAGGCGCACCAGTCCTTCAATCACCACTTGCAGGATATCCTGTATGCACGATGACAGAGCCATCATGGCCCCTTCCTGGTGCACCGAAACACGAAGCTCTTTCTTTGCCTCCCTCGCCTTCGCTTCGCTACGCGCCGTGCGCAACGCACGCAGGTGTTGACAGCCGCCGTAATACGCTTCCAGTGAGAGCGCCACAACAGCACACACCGCAGCACTGCACGCCACCAGGCACTGGGCATAAAAGGCCTGCATCACATGATTGCTCTCTGACTCTCTAGCTTCCAGAAACACGTGTTGCAGTGGTATCTCGAAGCGACCACACAGCACCAACGCGTCGCGGTACAACTCCGGTGACGAGCACATGCCAGAGACACCGTCAATCGCGGTGGTCTTGGCGCCGGCGGCCGCACTAGTGGATGACACCGCGACTGCCGCCTGGAGCTTGCGTGCTATGAGAACTGGTACCATGTTCACTAGCTCAGTCACGATTTCGCGTGCGGCGCCGTCCTCGCGGCACGACGGCAACAAAATGCGCAGACTTCTGTGAAGCAGCGGCAGCGCATCACCGGCTCTCTTGACGTCGCCGCTGCGGTACATATGTTGACCAATGTTAAAGCACGTTTTTCCAAAGATCCGGTTAAAGCGGCCGAACGGATGCGCTGCGGGGGCGCGCCCGATGTCGTATCCAGATAACGTGGTCGACGGCACCTCCCTCTCCATGTACGCCCCCCCGTCGTCCGCTCGCTCCGTCGAACTTCTGTCAACGCACGCGAAGGCAGGGGGAGCCGCACATCCAAAGTACTTGTCCGTCTCTTCCACGAAGGCAGTGGACTCGTCCAGGTCGGGCAACTCGAAGAGCTCGACGTAGTCTGAAGAGCAGTCCCGCACTACCGCGTAGGTGCTGCCGTCACGGTGGCACTGCTTCACTAACCACTGCAGGGCGCTGCTCGTGAAGCTCAGAGCTGCGGCAGCCATGCGCGCCTCCGCGGAGCCAAGCACGTCCACGGTTTTCTTGACCTGATGACTCTGAAGGACACCATCGAGATGCACATACGTCCCGATTTGTGGTACGTTCGCCATCATCGCGTCGAACCAACTGCGCAGCACCTCGCGCTGCTCGCCGTCAGCGGACCCAACGGGCGTCTTTTCCTTCACCCGAACAAGCTGCTCGGTGTTTGACCGAAGGTCCATCACGATGGGGGCATCGGTGCCGATGAGCACCTCTGTCGTATCCATTCGCCAGCGCAGCACCCGTGAGTATCGGTGCAAGTGCGCACCAAAGTGTACATCGGATGCAGTCATGCTCGCGAGGCGCCGCTCAGGCCGAGTCAGCGCCAGCTGCCCCGCTGCGGCTGCAGCCGCCCCATTCATGGGCTCGCTTGCTGCCGAGACGTCTCGCCCCTGTGTTTCCTTCATGAAGTAAAGAGCTTTGCCGAATAAAGCTTCTTGACGCATCTCACGCACCCCAGTCGGCTCCGACGCACGCGAGTCGATCACCAGAGTTGGGCCTATTCGGCGCACACGCAGAGCCAAAGGACGCTCGGGCACGTACACTTGCTCAAAAATCGCACGCATGGTGTCTGCACTAGAAACAATGAGCGCATTTTGCTGGAGATCCTTCCACTCCATCACAGCCTTCGCCAACATCTCTTGTAGTGCCACCCGCTCATTGCGTAAAAATCCAGGCGCGTGTTGGTGTACGTTGTGGACGGGATCCAGCGTCAAGTACGTGCGCGGCGGCTGGTTGATATCGGTACCAGGAGCTAGGGGAGCCTGCATTGGGATTGCCTCCACTCCTTGCACCCGCTGCACCTGTGTATTGTTCAGTAGCTTTGCGATCGTCGAAGACACACCGCTATAAATGGGGAGAACACCTATCCGCTCCCAGTTGGCCGAGGAGGAGGAGTTAGCGTCTTGCGTGGCGCACGGGTCCGGTGGTAGCTTGCTGCTGGACTTCCCGATAGCGGTGATTTGAGAGTCCCAAGATGCAGCGGCTTGGAGCGCGGTACGTCCAACCTGTCCTGCACGCACAACTGCGGGTGACTCAAATGGTTCCAGGACGCGCAAGCTACGGCACGCGGATGCATCCCCCACCGCCACCACGCCCATGGTGTCTGTCGTACACGAGTTAGCGCCGCCTCCATCTGCGGACGAGGGGGCTGCCGAGGTGGATGGCGGTGGTGCGCGCAGAAGAAACTCGAAATCCCAGCCTGACAGCGTAATCGAAGCCAATTCCCCGGAGGAGGCGGCGGCCAGAGCGACGGCATTGGAGGCGGGGGCGGGGGCGGGCTGAATTTGTTGGACGGCGACTCTTGAGAGGGGCAGTTGCTGCGACCGGCTGTCCGCGGTAATAGGCACCACCCCCACCGCTGGCTGCAGCACAGGGGTCAGGGCGGAGAGCGCCGATGATGCCGTCCCTCCTTCTACCTCGTGGATATCCTGTTGAGTTTCTGCGGCGTCATCTACCTTCTGCTCGACGGATTCAAATAGAAATAGCTGCACATCCCTCGCCCTTGCCTCCTCGCGCAGGTGCTTGTTCAGCTGCCGCTGATGATAGCGCTTCACCTCTTTTCTGTGTTTTGTGCGGTGATTCATCTGTCGCTGCCCTGCTTCGTCATGACTAGGTATCCCCCCGACAGGAAGGGCACCAGACGACATTCCCTACTGCCGGCGCAGTCGTTCAGCTATGTTGACCTCACCAGCGCCAGAGCTGAACACTAGTGAGGAAGAAAGAGAAAATCGACACCAATACAACCAATGCAGATGTATAAAAATAATAACAAAGGGAGCCACAACAACTGCTTGAAGTATGCCAGCATGTATCAACCTTGTATATGCCACCCAGCCAGCCCGTGTGTGTGTGTGTGTGTGTGTGTGTGTGTGTGTCTGTGTATCCACACGTGAGGAGAATTCCGAACACGCCGCTGCACACCCACAACAACTACAAAAACAAAAGCACACAAAATAGAGGTGCTGTGAAGAAAAAAAAGAGCAAAAAAAAAGAAGCAAAACACGTTTATATCCTCAATAGAAGCTTCACTCGGAGGTAAATGAGGGAGGGGTATGGGAGATAATCTGCTGTATAATCTTATTCTAGCCATATGATGAGATCCACATATGGCGTCCACGCAATCACGAGCGGGAAGGAAACGATGAGTGAGGGAAAATGTGAGGGATGAGAGAGACAGAGACAGAGACAGAGACAGAGGGGGGGGGAGAAATGAAGAGGGACGTGATATATGAGAATGTGTTTATGACAGAAGGTACCACAGGAGCAATTTTTCGTGCGACACGTATGCGATCCAAACAACCGAGACCTCACCAACAACGTAAGCTGATGTGTCTGTGAACTGTGTACGTAATCGGAAACACGAATCTGGTGGTGGGATCCCCACGTGACTGCCCTCGCACCATTCCACTCGAGCAACTTGTCTATCGATAGAGATTTAACACTATCACCGACCCGTCCCCCTCTACCCATACTTTCTTCGCGCTGAATACATCATCGAAATTATACGCAATGAACTATTCCCGCTTTTGTTGTTTGTTTGTTTGTTTGTTTGTTTTTGTTTTCGAAGGATAAAAGAAAAAGAAGTCATCCCGCCATCCCCGCCGCCGCTCTCTCAACCATATAGAGAGAGTTCAGGTGAAGAGTAGCGGTGTTACACACAATCACAGTAGTCTGCATCTCCGAGACACAAACGAACGCCCAATCATATATATATATATGTGTGTGTGTGTGTGTATGTCTGCACTCCGATGGGTGTACTTTTTTTTCGTTGTTACGCTTCAATGATGTATGCTCCTCGTAGTCAGACTCGTCCACTCACACCATAAAGGGGAAAAAAAGGGGGGGAGGGAGTAGTGCGACGTGTGTGAGGGGGGACGGTCACCAAGGGAATGATAAAGCAAGGTGAAAGCTGAAAAGTATTTATATATATATATAAATATATGTATACATATATGCATATACATATATATAGGCGAGGGGGAGGGAGGTGAAGAGCAGAGGCAGCTATACACAAAGAGAAAAAAAAAACTATAGACGCATACACACTAAAAAAAAAAAGAAGGAGGAAGGGTATAACACATACGCACCCGTGGAAGCAGTAAATAAATGCAGACAGGGGGATTTCAGCGGGGAAACGAGAAGCGAGGCAACGCACGTAGCAAAACACATTCAGGTATGCTGCCCTATCTGCCGCGCAAGAGACAATTCACATACGCCGCATTTCACTTGATTGTGTGTGTGTGTGTGTGCGTTTCTTTGGTGTGTAGTCGGGGGGGAGGGGGGTATGAGTTGGAAAACGGCACAGAAACGAAACAAGAAGCGGCTGATGCCTAGTCTTGGATGGGGTCTGTCGACTAGAGTGTCATGATACGCTCGATATTCCCGCGGCACAGAGGACACCGATTGTTTCTCAGACGCAGGTGGGAAGCACAGTCGCTGCACAGGCACAAATGGCGACAGGGTAGAATGGTGGTGTCCTTCCGGCTCGTTAGACAGACCACACAGAGCCCTCCCTCCTCTTCGACAGCGGCGGGGCTCTGCACATACTCCTCATTAGTGTCAGCGAACACATCCTCCAGCTCGTACACTTCAGAGCCCACTTGCACCAGCTGCTTTGCTACCTTACAGGTCAAGCGGCGGACCGTCTGAGCCTCCTCACCACTGCGCACAGATCCAGACAACTGCGTGACCTCCTCCGGGACCTCGAGGAAGGTGTACTGCACAACCGATTTCTTGCTCAACTTCGCGTGCGACGACAATGACGGCGACGAGACCGACGACGAAAGCGGTGGCAGCGCTAGCCTGTCACAAGGCGCAGAATGCTGAGGCTTCTTGATAGGTTCCTCCACCTCCTCGATGATCACCTCAATGGCGAGGGGTGCGTAAGTCACCCACTGCTTTGTCGACAGCTCATCTGCGTTGCCTCTTTCTTCGTATTTGATAGGTCTGAGCAACTGCGGCAGTACCAGAGGGTTTGTTACGACTGTTGTAAGCCCGTCCGTCTCGGTGGTGTCGAGAATACACAACGAACCCGCAGCGACCGAGCCACTGTTTCGGAGCTGTACACCTCTGCCTGCGTGGTACTCCACGGAAACACCCGCGTACACTCTTATCCGCTGCGGTGGCTGCGTTGCTGCAAGTCGGAAAGCTAAAGCCAGACCTTGTGATGCACCCACAGCGTTCAACGATGGCGATGGTGAGCCTATCAGCTCGATCTTCTGCCGGCGTGGCACGGCGCACGTGAGATCAAGAGTCGCTGCACGCTCGATAGCCTCATCATTATCATACTCGATCTCCACGTGATAGATAAGCGGCCCGTGCGTGGGTGCTCGTGTATATTGTATGGACGGTTTGCCGAAAACTAAATAGAATTTGCGTGGGGCGAGGCGCAGCTCAAGGTCGGTCACGCCGCTTTCCGTGACCTGCGGACGATTCGCGGCGTTTCCCATCCGTGAAAGAAATAATAATAATAATAATAATAATAACAATTAACAATAAAGAAGGGAAGCTGCAGTCGTCTCACACATACACACACAACAAAAAAAAAAAAACAGAAGCACAATATACCTTTTATTTCGTGTGTCAGTGGGCGTACGCACTCAAGGAAGTCGGGGAAGCGGAGGGGCCTGGACGTCAGCAATGAAGGAAGGAAGGAAGGATGAAGAGAGCGTTTGTGAGCGCGAGGCACGCGCTGAGATGAGAGGGAAATACAATACACGCAAGGTCAGCAGAAAGCGAGAGTACCCAGCAAGATGGCCGCCACCTGAGTAGCTCGATCCGGAGGTGAAGGTGGGATGCTGACCTCCATGTGCTACCCCCCCCCCCATACACCCACGCCCACTGGTGGTCAGGTGTGGCGACGGGTAGCGAGGGAGTGGGTTGAGGTACAAGACGTACGCCTGACGGGTTCAGTTGGACTTGTGGGAAGCGAATAGGCGAAGCAGTTTATGGATTGGCTGCCATGAACATATGCGTTAGTGAAGAGGAGAAAAGAGGATGGAGAAGTTGTGACGTACGCAAGAAAAGAGGAAAGAAAAGACGCGCATGATAAGCAGTTGATTCTTCCCATCCTGCCTCAGTACCCGGGAACATATACTTGGGATGTGCGTGTGCGTGTGCGTGTGCGTAAGTGTGTTTGAGGGAGGAGGGAGCAAAGGAGGTTCAAGAAGCGCGCGCAGAGGTCGAGTCCTTCAACCTTTCAGTGCTGCACCCCCCCCTCCCACCCCCCCTCCCCAAACTGGCACACGGTGGCAGATAAGCACACATGTTCCCAGAGGTCATTTACCAGGAGACAGGGGAAGGGGCAGAAATACGAACCACTCATACGCCAGTCCGTCGACGAAAAAAAAAAAAAAACAACCCTCACTCGCAGGAGCGCATCGTGCGACCTCTGCCACAGTTGGCGCTTCTTTCTAATCGCTTTTTTTTTTGTTTTTTTGTTTGTTTGTTTGTTTGTTTACATTGGTGACGGCACAGGACAAAACAGTACACGCGTCAACACGCATCATTCGGTTACTAGAGCACACGCCGGGGGGTATGTACATAGTTGCAAGCAGCGTCGCGCTGGCAAGAGCACGAGTGCACACCACGGATAGAAGGAGGAAGGGCAAAAAAAAAAAAAAAGAGTCAGCAAAAAACATCTGTAGAAACGCAACCCCGATATCCACGCACACACGCATAGACACGCGCCAGCACCGCTGCGGTTCACCAGGTGTACGTGCTTACTTCGCCGCCTTCAGAAGGGCACGGCGGTACTGCTCTGGCACACCCAGCTCCTCCAGTTCGCCAAGTTTTCGGTCACGAATTGCCTCTAATGCCGCCTGCCGCTCACGCGCCTCCTTGCGGACTCGGTTGCCCTCCTCAATCTCCTCTTGGCGCTCGCGACGGCGACGTTCTTCAGTCTCCATTATCTGTTTTAGGAGCGCTACAGAGTTTTCCTCCTGTAGGCAGCGAGTGCGTGCCTTACGCTCGAGTGCCTGTTCATGACTGATCTTCTGTACAGCCAGCATGCGGTCTGACTCCTCCTGCACCTGCGCCTTCTCTAAAGCTTTGAGGCGGATACGCTCCTCTACCTGCTCGAGGCGCGCTCTCTGCAGGTCGGCCTGCACCGCCTTCTCCCGCTCCGCTGCCTCCCTTTCCTTTCGACGCTCCTCTCGAATATAAGACTCCTGCACGCGGCGGGCCCGCAGTTCCTCGAGCTCCGCCTGTTTGTCCTGGATCTTCTCCTGGTTCGCACGCAAGCGAGCTATCTCATGTTCTTTCTCGCGGCGAATGCGGGCTTGCTCTTCATGGTAGGCAGCTTCGCGTGCCTCTTTTTCCTTAATATATTCAACCATCTTCCGCTCCTCCGAGAGCTCCAGCTCCCGCTCACGCTGCTTCAGGGCAACCTGCTCAGCGTTCGCGATAGCCACCTCCTCCATCAGCCGACGAGCTGCATCTACACGACGCAACTTCTCCGCCTTCTCTTCCTCCCTCAAGAGCTCGATATGTCGACTGATGGCCTCGTGTTCCTGCTGCTGTCGTTCCAGCCGTCGCACCCGCTCTACATCGCGCTCGCGCAACTGGTCCTTGATCATGGAGGCGGTGCGTCGCTGCTCCTCCGCCCGCTGTCGTTGACGCTCCAGGTAAACCCGCTGTGCTGCCTCTGCCTCCTGCAGCATGAGCTTGTCCATCTGGTTGTTGTAGGCTGTCTCCTCTTCGATGCGCTTCTGTTTCTCTAGTCGCTGCGCCTCTCGCGCAGCGACGCACCTCGCCTCCATAATGATACGATTCATAGCCTTTACCTCATCGTATTCCTCATCCATTCTCAGCCGCGCTTTTTCCAGGTTCTCATGTCGCTGCTGCGCCTGCTCAATTTCTTCGGCCGTCCGCGGCTGCACACCGTTGCGGAGTCGCTCCGCGTCGAACTCCTGCATGCGGCGACGCCGCTCCTCAGCTGCCTCTGTGTGTGTGCGTGGACCCACCGCAGTCGCAGCGGCGCCACTGAGGTGCACAGGAAAGCGACCATCGATCATACCGCGGATGATATCTAGTTCAGTCTTTGTGATGATGGTGGAGTCGGCAGGCGCGCCACGTGCGTTGAGCTCCTTGCGCAACACTCCATCTGACTGACCTCGGCGGCGAGGCGGGAAGACGTCACAAGATTTATTTGTAAAGAATGGCATCCGTGCGTATATATTTTAGCGCGGACGTGTGTCTGTCTGTCTGTGTCTGTGTCTGTGTGTGTGTGTGTGTGTGTATTGGGGGGGGGGGGGAAGGGGAAGGGAACAGACAGTGCACGCGGCCACTACAGTGTCATTGATGATCACCAAAATACGTTGAGAGCGAGAGGACAGAGAACGAGGGAAAATGTCGTGAAGTAATAGCAGGGCAGTGTGACGCGCGTGGGGGGAGGGGGGGGGAGAGAGTTGGTGGTTCACTCATCAAAGTCGCCTGAAATGCGAACACGTTCCTTGATCATGCGACTGTGGTGGCCGCAGACATGCATACTGAGCGGACGAAGGTGCCTCATCTTCACAGAAAATGACCAGGTGTCCCGAAGGGAGGACGAGCTAGAAAAAAAAAAAGCAAAACATGATCGGCACCGTCTCTCGTACAAGGGGTGGCAGCCTTGGGAATCGCACCTATGCACGTGGTGCGCGCCCTTCACCAGTTGCCAGGCGCCAAGGAAAAGAGAGAGAGGCGGGGGGGGGGGGAGCAGGCGTTGATCCACCAGCTAATCTGGTTTGGGGATTTAATTTTTCTTTTTCCCTTTTCTGGCGCAAAACCACTACATAAATACACATTCAAACCGGTCGCAAGACGCGGGTAAAAAAAAAAAGATACGTGCAAATAAACAACGAAAATGATGACACACACACACACACACAAACAAACAAACGCAAACGGAGACGCGGGAGGGTGGAAATCGACCGTTGAAAAAAAAAATACACAGAGGAGAAACGGAAGCAACCAACAACGACGAACTTGAAGAGCAAGCAAACTAATAGACACACATTCGCACCTACCCGAGAGAAATATATATATATATATATATATATATTATTTAAAGGAGGGGAACACAGACATGGGAGCTCCCCTGCAGACGGGTATGTACACCTACTAAAGACAGCGATTTAGTGCGCGCTCCCCCTTGCGGATTCGCGCCCTGCGAATGCCTCTCCGTACATCTGATGGGAGGGGGAGGGAACAAAGGGTGCACCTACATGCAAATTCGTCGGCAACAACAAAATAAAACATTGAGAAAAAAAAAAGGAAGCGTCTCGCCGTCGGGCGGAAACGTCAGGGTAGTTGACGAGCATACGCGTAGCAACAATATGAAGGTGGTGAGAAGAAATGGGAGGAAGGAAGCAGAAACAGTGGGCGGGTGTTGCCTTCAACCGGTGCACCCACGCGCCTACACCCCACGAAGCAGCTATCCACTTCGCGATGCAGCTTGTCGCTCTGCTTCCCCTCCGTCAGCCATTGCCTCCTCCTCTTCACCATTTCGTATAACATTTATTTGTTCTTCCGCCTGGGGAGAGGAGGGGGGGTGAGAGGTGCGTGTGTACCCGGTGAAACAGGGTGAGCATCCACACGCTCGACACGTGATTCACCCATGCAGAGCACACCCGCGCACAATGACCACATCGTCTGCGTGCGCGCGTGTGTATAGACTGCAGGAGGACCTTGATGTTCGGAATGGAGGCGGGCTTGTGAAGCTCAAGCAAACGAAATTGAGGTGGCCCAGTAGGATGAACCGCTACATACACACACACACACACACACACACACACACACACACACACACACCTAACCCTAAAACCCCCCAAAAAAAACACCGGAAATATACCAGTAGAAGAATCACAAAGAAAAGAGAACGACGACACCCTCACGAGGATGACTGAGAAACTACTGTGTGGGCGAGAAGCAATATGTGGCATTACCAGAGCTATGAAGAATTGGGGGGGAGGGGAGGGGAGGGGGCTTTTGACATGTTCACATGTCATCTAAATTTCTCCCAAAGCTTTTTCCCTTGAGTGTGGCACAGACCGAATGAGAGGGAAAGAAAAGACCCAAACACACGCGATGAGGATTTCGCCAAGCTAAAATAGGCAAACAAAAGCAGACAAGCGCAAACCATGCGAAAAGAAAGCAAATAAAGAGAAATGGAGGAGGTGGCCGCAGCATTTTTTTTTTTTTAAGGAGGAGGTTGAGGAGAACAACTACAGAAAAAAACACACAGACGCACGGGCAGACAGAAAGAAACCACTTTATTCACCTAACGCAACGAGTGAGGGCGTTTATCCCTAGCAACACTTGCTCTCGCTCTTACTGCTCCGGTGGCGATCAAGGCTGACGCTTTGGGCGCGGCCGGCTGCGTTGTCACCAGACACCAGCGACTTGCCGTTCCGCTCCTTCATATCGGAGAATATCGACATGGTGATCTGCTGAAAGGCTGTTTGCACGTTCTCCTTCTCCTTTGCGCTCGTCTCTATGAAAGGCATGCCGTGCTGCTGAGCCCAAGCTACCGCCTCCTCGCGCGTCACCTGGCGGTTGGAGCGAGCCTCGTCGCTCTTGCATCCCACCAAAAGACATGGAATACCTGGCAGAGCCTGCTGCTTCACGCGTTCCATCCACTGCTCCAGGTGCATAAAGGACGGACGGTGCGTAAGGTCAAAGCAGAGCAGAACACCGTTAGCACCGCGGTAGAAGGCGGTGGCAACCGACTGGAAGCGCTCCTGGCCGGCAGTGTCCCAAATTTGGAGGCGCACACGCTTCTCCATGTAGCTCATCTGGTGCATGCGGAAGTCGATGGCGATGGTGGAGGCGTAGTCCTTGTAGAAGACATCTTCAGAGAGGCGCACCGTGAGGGATGATTTTCCAACCCCGCTGTCACCGATGACAATGATCTTGAAGATATAGTCGCAATCACCGCCAGGTGTGTTCAGTTGGCTCATGATGACGGTAAGGAAGTGAAGGGAGGGGGAGGGAAGGGGGGTTTGAGGAACGCGTACGCCCTCTATTCGTAGATCCCTGTGCCGACAAGCGCTGCTCCTCTGAGAAGCAAGAAGCGCGTTAGGCTAAAGAAGACAGCAACGGAAAGGACAGGGCACACAGACAAGCAGGGTGGGAAGGAGAAAGGGAGGGGGGGGTAGTGGACGGTGCACGAACTTTCGGTGTACAAATGATCTTGTTTAAATGCACGATTGCCTTGCCAAGATATGCTAAATGAGGGATGTCTAGAAGGGAAAGAAAGTTTGCAAAGAGAAGCTACAGAACTAAAAAATAATAATAATAACAATATATATATATATATATATATATATATGTGTGTGTGTGTGTGTGCGTCTGTGTTCGTATCGGCGTATACGTGCGATATATGCAGTGCACACAAGTACGGAGATGCGATGAAGATATATATCGTAGGTATTGGCGTGAAACACGAAAACAACTGTGCAGTGATCAAGAGTAAGGAAGAGTGTGTGTGCGGATGAGGCATACACGAGCACACACGTGTACGCACGCAGGCGAAGTGTGAAGGGCGAAAAGAGGGGAAAAAAAGAAAAAATAGTAATATTGGGGAGACGAATGGTGTTGCCAGGACCACAGCAACTGGAGGGATGACAGTTCTATGCCCCACGGAATGTGGTCATCTGTGCAGCGGACCGACAGACAGCAATTTGTTTGAAGAGGGTGAACAAACGAGCGAAGGAGGAGGGGGGTGAAGGGGGGGGGAGGCCAAGGGGCTACTGCCCACCTGCAACAGAGGAGGCTAATACGGCTTCCTTGGGTGTTCCTGTGCTCACCGGTGTTCCCATCAAATTCACGAAAATCAGTTCTCTCTCTATCAAGTTCCTTCAACAGTCACCCTCCACCCCACCCTACACTGCCCATCACTACAACCGCAGCGATGCGGTTCGGGCAAAAAAAAACAAGTGCACATTTTCCTATGGAGTGGTGTGCTCGCTCCTCGGAAAAGTAAAACATACAACGCGGGGGTATAAAAAGCGGCACGGCGAGGGAGAGAAGCAAACACCGCTGATTTCGCCAAACTCGCCGGAGACGCAGCTGGAAAAAAAAAATACGAGTCTGTGTATGTGTGTGTGTGCAACTCACAGTCTCACGGACGAGGGGACGGAGTGGGGGAGGGAGTGGTGATGATATTCCCATGGACAAGGAGGAGCTGCAGTCAGCGGAGATGGGCAGCACTGAGTGACGTGTGGACACATACATCTGTACGAGTAGGGGAACTCCTTTCCCCCACACAAAAAAATAAAAATAAAAAATAATAATAGAGGGCATACATGTTAGAGCTCGCACACACACTTTGTGAAACCAGGCGACAATAACCTAGATACCCAACATCTGCCTCCCTCCCCGTTACCAATTTCTGTTAATGAACAGGGCAATGTAAGCAGTGTGAACAAAAGCGTACCCCAGGTACGTCACCACTCAGACATACGTGGCGCTACTCAGGTGAGTCTGATCCAGGGACAAGGCCGGCGGTCTGGACCAGCCAAGTCTCGGGTTTCATGTCGTATCAGTCATAAGCTGTCACCGAATCCCTTCTGCCCCCCACCCCTTATTTTTTTGCCCTCAAAAGTGCGCTACACCTTTTTTTTTTTTGGGGGGGGTATCAACTCTGCGTCTTCTCGCTTTGCTGGTGGTGCGCTCCCTCTCACACGGTCACCTCCACTTTGCCCATACACTTGACCACCGGGGGCACTCAGCTCAGTCTGAGCAGCACTGGCGCTTCTTCGGTTTCGTTTCTCCTACAAGCGGGCGGCCACCTGGGCCGAGGGTGCGGCCCGCATGTCGAGAGCCGGGATTCGCTGCAGAGGCGATATACGTGGCAAGTTGCTGAAATGCCTGAGAAACATTTGTGTTTTCCTTTGCACTAGTCTCGAGGTAGCACAGACATTTGTGATGTCGCGCCCACGCATCGGCCTCGCTTTTGGCTACTTGGCGATGGCTGCCCAGCACAATGCCCTCGCCCCGGTCGTCGAGGCGACTCTTCACTAAATCGAGTTTGCACCCAACCAGGATAAGCGGCGGTACAACCGGTGAATATCGCTCTAACCGCTCGTACCACTGATCGAGATCCTCAAAAGACGGCCTGTTCGTCAAGTCAAAGCAAAGCAACGCGCCTTGGCAGTTGCGATAAAAAGCAGTAGTGAGCGTGACAAAGTCGTCTTGTCCGCTCGTGTCCCAGATTTGAAGACGCACGCATCGTGGATTTTTTTCGAGGGTGTTGCAGTTACTATACTTGAAGTCCATCCCCAGAGTGGGGACGAGATCCGGGTAGAAAGCGTTGTCGCAGAAGCGCGATGTGATGTTGCTCTTCCCCACACTAACGCTCCCTATCACTATTATTTTGTACGCCAAGTCCTCTTCCATTTTTTTTTTGGATTTTCAATTTTTTTGCTGTTGTTGCTGCTGCTGCCCTTCACAGTTCAAAGGCGTTGTCGCTGTTCTGCGTTGATCGCAACTACACACCCTTTCTTCTCTTTCTGCTTGGCCCAAGTCGCTTTTTGTACGTGTACCGTCGTGATGGATGATTGGAGAGAAAAGGACGACAGTCACACCCCTATTGAGGTGGCTGCGGGGCAAGAGGATAAGAGGAGAATTTGTTCAAGGCGGTGTGCGGCAATAGGTGGAACACACAGTATGTAGAGTCCCCCACGCACCCAATAGCAGCAAGCAAACAGCAGTCGTTCTCTTCACGGAGGTGATAGTAAGCGAGATTGAAGATTAAGGGGGAAAGGTGTGTATAGGAGGAGAGTTGGAGCAGTGAGGAAAGGAGAGAGGCAACGAGGGGAGGGGGGGGAGGGAGGGAGGTTACTGACGACAATGACGAAGAAGATAGAGCTGAACAAGCGCACCCTCGCAAGCCAAGATAAAAAAAAAATGTGGGCCACTACAGGTGGGGGGGGGGGGGCGAGAGACCTTCAAGGCAAAAAGACACTCAAGCCAGGCGAGACACGTCACACACGTCAAGAAAGGAGAAAGAAATATGACGCTTCAAATAATTGAGGACGGAAGAGCTGAGAGAATCAAAAGGAGGAAGAGAAGTGCTGGAGAGTGGAGGAGGCGACGCTCTTTTTTTTTTTTTTTTGAGGGGGGACGGGGCAGAAAATTCTGTCGTGCTGTCAGAGGTGACATGCACACACACACATATACACATCCTCTCCCGCACGGTGTGTCATTCTTATTGGTTTACATATGACAGCTGCGGTGGTGAGGCGACAGCGGAAACTGATAGTCGAGGGCACTCGCAGCAGTTAATTTTGAGTGCGTGTGCGTGTATCGCAGTCGTGCTCTCACAGGAATTCTGGAATTCTTTCGCGCGTCTCGTGTGTGCGTGTGTGATGAATGGGGAAATAAGGAGGAGCTCAAAAAGAAAAAAGAAAAGATGTAATGGAAATGCGATACAGATGCATCCTGATTCAACATGATCCGTGTGTATGCGTGGACGCACGCGTACCCAGGATGCGTTGACCTTTCCTTCGCGCACGTCTATTATTATTACTACTGTTATTGATTGTATGTTTACAGTTTGTGTCTATGTGTGTGCGGGGGGGGGGGGGAAGTGGCAGGAAAGGAGGTTTGAAATGAAAAACAGCAGCGAATACACTGAAGTAGGGGCCACTCCCCGTCCCGCATCTTTTTCTCCAGGGGCCATCCTTTTTGTGTTGTGGTGGCCAAAGCAGCCGAAGTTACCACGCGGCAAATAAGGGTCGGAAGAGGTAAAATGAGGAAGCGGGGGCGTACACGCAGGGAGGAGGGAGGGCGAAGGAAAAGATGTGCGTGTGTGCCTTAGTAGTGGGAAAGAAGTAAATGTTGTCTAGCGCTTGTTTAGTAGGAGCAGCGGCCGATGATTTAGGAACACACACACGCACACGCACACGCACCCAGACTATATATATATATATATAGTATATAGTATATAGTATATATGACTGCATGTTTGTATGCATCCGCAACCACGTACGAACGAGATGGCACTCACCACACGCCATAGAAACAGCAGCATCGAAAATAAATGTTTTCATCTCTCATTCATTAACAGAGACAAAAATATATAACGCACCTCTCCAAGTAAGAAAAAATATATACGAGATGTACTCTATCGATACCACGATGGGTGCGCCTCCTCCAATCGCTGCCGAAGACAGCGCACACGCGGTACCTCGTACGACGGCGAGTTCACGAGTGCGAGAATGTGAAAAGCTATCCCGGCAAGCATGCTGAGTGTCATCACAAGAAGAAGAACAATGCGCACTGGCATGAAGGTATCAACAATATCTGTGTTGGACGGGAGCTGCCGCTCACGGTAATAGGTCGCAGCTGACACTGGTGTGTTGTCGACAGGGCCATGCGGGGCTGTCAGGATACAGCCATACACAACGAAGGGTAACAAGAGGCATCCAATGATAATGAACAGAGCCCAATCAGGGGCCAGGTAGCAGCCGACGAGCGCAATCAAAAAAGCTACGGCAACGGTGAGAAGCACCGCGAAAGTCCCTGCGCCGAGACCGAGAATTAACATGTTCGGTCGCAACAGGGAACAAAAACACGCACTCGATGACGACGTTGGTGTTGTTTTGGTGGGGGAGAGAGAGAGGGTTTCCTGTGCTACGCAAACGTCTCTCTAATGTTTTTTTTTCCGTGTGTCTCCGTCTCCAACGGCGCGGGAAAATAAAAAGGGATCTACACAGATGACTGTAGTGGATGAGTGAAGTAGGCGGTCACCTAAGCAACGCTCCCACGTACACACACACACACACACACACACGCACCTGCACGAGAGCACAGCTCCAATCCTTTTAGTGTATATTGTTAGAAAAACGAAGTGCAAGCCGCAAGAGCAAAAGCGGATAGAAGGTTTGTGTTGGCGCCTGACAGTGTAGTACTAAGGGAGGAGTCGAGATGCGGATGGGTGACGGCGCTACGCATCAGATTTCTCCTGATATTTACAAGAAAAGCCTCAGGACACAACATACGAGTGGATGCTCATCAGAGGAAAAAAAAAATGAGGAAAGAGAAAAAGAACTTCGAGTGTGTGAAATGTTTTCTTTTTTTTTAAACCAGCGAGGAGGCCACCACGCGCCACCCCCCCCCACCCCACACACACACCTTTTTTTTTTTTTTCGCGACACTCTGGAAAGCAGTGAGCTTGCAGAGCGCCGTACATGCATGCCCTAGAAATAGCGGGAAGAGTACATCTATATAAATATATAGATATATGTAATATGATGTTGCTTGCTTTTTTTTTCTTACATAGAGGCGAACGATCGATCACCTGATTCCAGGGCCGAGTCCCATACCCCCCCCCTCCTCACGCACACACAGTCCAAGAAAAGAGATGTGATTGGCAAACATAAAGGGAAGAGGGAAGAAAAATCGGACATGCCCAGACCCCCACGGGTGTGTCTTCAACAAGGAGCAACGAGAACACGGATGGGCGGCAGAGGAAGAAAAAAAAGAAGTCGAGCTGCTCAGGAGCGAGTGGAACATACAGGAGAGGTGGGAGGGGAGGGGGAGGGGCGAAGATGTTTCAGGCGGCTCAGACTCTACACCGAATCCCCCTCGTTTTCTGAGCGTCTCCTTTTTTAAAATTCTTTTTTGCATGAGTCTGCCTGCGTATGTGCGTATGCGTGTGGGGGAGGGGGTGGAGGTGGAGGGGGGGGGGGAGGGGGGGTGCTGTCTACCATAATGGTGACGTAGATAAAAGGTAGGGCACTCGTAGGACTAGGTGTCAAGCAATGTGCACAAAGATCACGTCTTCGATCGGCCACATACACACACGCACAGAGAGAGACATAGACACAGACACAAACGTACACGCAGACGATGCCTATAGAGAGAAACACTTGAAATTTACATCGACTGCAACAACAGCATCCTTCCGCAAGACACACACACACACACACACACACGTCTAGTCAATGTGGAAGAAAAGACGAGCTGTACATAATCTAAAAGCGGGGGAAAATAGATTTAAAACGAGTACACACACACACATACGCATACGCGTACACATATATATATATATATATATATATATATATATATCTGTATGTGAGTGTGTACTGTCTCACGTGGAGATTGGTGTATTCTAGCCACCTAGACTCAGCAACAAACGGAGAAAAGCGCCTCTGCCAACATGAGTTGTAATTTATACACCCCGCTGACTACAAGCAACGATCCCAGTACTTAAAGTAATCCTCGTCCACCGCATTCGTGTACAGTTCGTCCAACTCTGCCTTACGCTGGGAAGCTGCTTTGGCTTGCATCTTGTGTGTTTCTGCCAGTTGCTCACGTTCAGCCCGGCGTTCACGCTCGCGCTGGCGGTCCAGCGCGTTGGCCATTCGCAGCTGCATATGTTCCTGCTGCGACCACTGCTTCCTCTCCTCTACCTCCAACAGACGGCGCCGACGAAGCTCACGAAGCTGTTCATCTTGGCCCGCTCGCAATAGAGACTTCTGCTCATCTGTCATGCCCTTGTAGCGTTCTGACTTTACCTTAGCGCCGAGTTCGCTGACTACAGTTTCGCGCTCGTTGAGGAAGTCGCCGTTCATCTGGTACGCCATCTCTTCAAGTCCGAGACGTGTGTCCTCCTCCTTGGCACGCACAGCCTCGCGTCTCTGTTGCTCGGCGAGAGCACGATTGAAGTCTGCACCGTTCTTCTCCATGAGCCGGCGCTGATCAGCGACTTTGCGCTCCACCTCGTATAGGCGGTAATTCACCTCCTCGTTCAAATCATCGAAGGTTCTGTCACGCTCCTGCTCCATCCACTTCTTCGCGAGTTTCTCGTTCACCTGCTGCTGCGCCCACTGTCGCTGCTGGCGCTGCTGCGCTACCTTACGTGCAGGAAAGTCGAGATCTTCGCCCTCAAACTTTTGAAGCGACGACGGTCCGTTACGCGGGTCGTCGTCGCCGACGCGTGCGGGCAGCTCTTTGCGCCGTGCCTGGGGGTCGTTGAGGTCCCATTCGCGGCCCAACTCTTTCTTCTGAAAAGTTTGTCGGTAGTCTTGGAGCTCCTTTTCTCGCGCGGTGCGAATAGAGTTGACCTCCTGCTGCAAAGCACATGCATGACGGTCCATCAAAAGCGCTTGGCGGTCGTAGAAGTCGTCCCTCTCTTTCTCCAGCCTACGCAGCGCCTCCTTCTCTCGCACCTGCGCATCCAACGCCTCGCGGTCGATGCCCATTTTACGCACCTTCGGGTCTTTCAGCCGCTCTGCACGCTGCGACATAAAGAGTTGCTTCTTAGTTTTGGTGTTCGTCGGGTCAGAAGCGATAGAGGAATTCATGGCGCTCACACCCGCCGCCCCACCACGGCTGGTCGCCGAAAGCTGGCTTTCAGCCTGCGCTACCGAGTCCATTTCTATTTGACGGTGTTGATCTACCTCAATAAACGATGAGAGGAACGGAGGGCAGGGAGACGTGAGGGTGTGGGCGTGGTCGGGGCGAAGGCGACTTGTGGTGTGCAGTGAGATGGAAAAACAAAAAAAAGGGGGAGGAGGAAGAGCAAGGCGAAAAGGAGAAAGACACACGAGCAGCTGCAGCGTCGAAATGAGTCAAAACACAGGCGGGTGTGTGTTTGAAGCTGGAATAAAAAGTTTATCTCGAGAAGCGCCCCTCGAGGCACTGAAGCAGCAGCTGACTGATCACCGAAAAACACTAGCGAGAACGCGAGAAAGCATTTTTTTTTTTAAAAGGAGAGCGGAGTGAAATTTGAGATGGTGAACGGAAGCAGTGAGGCAGAGGAGTCCGTCGCAGCGGGTTCCGCGAAGACGAACGCGGTTGCGTTTCGAGCAAACAGTTCGGAATGGGAGGGATGGCATGAAATGTGGTGGTGGGAGAGGGAAGAGAGTGAGGAGAGTCAGGTGCAGCGCAGATGAGATACGCATGGAGGTCATGTGATGGAATGTGCCGAACTGTTTCAAAAGACAGAAGCGCCCCTAGTGCACCACTGCACAGCATATTCCACCCTCACCTACACTCCCTCTCCTTGCTTCAGAGAACTGAGCACCAAACCATGCAGCGTATAGAGCGTGTATCATGCTGTTGACACCTCTCCTTACTTTATATATATATATATATATATATATATATATGTTTTGGTGTGCGCTCTATCTGTTTTGAGGCCGGAAATTACTGTGAAAAAAAAAATGCCCTCATGCGTTAATGACGCCTGTAACCCTGTATGTTTGTGTGGGGAGGAGGGGGGGGAATGTTCATAAGGCAGCCTGGGAAATGATCCGCATGCAAACATTTCAAGATGCACCCGAGGCGACGGCTCCAAACAAGCAAACAAACAAAAGGAGGAGGCCCGATCACGTGCGGGGAGGAGAAGAGGGGGGAAGACGACTGACACACGTTGTTGGCTTGACAAGTAATGGAAGAAGCTGGTCCCGCACGTCCACTGCGAACACTTATGAGTCACTAGCGAGGAGGTCATCGCGCCAAAGCGCGCTCGCTTGTTGACAGCACACCCAGTGATCGGGCCATACTACTGCTGCTGCTTGAACTCAACTAGCGGCGACGGAGCGGAGCACCTGAAACAAAATTTTCGGCTGCTGCGGTTCACGCCTTTGCAGTTGGGACACGTCCATAGCGTCGTCTCCTTCCCAGGAAGCGGTGGCGGCACCGGCTTTGGCTGCTGACACTTATGACACAAGACGGAGCCTCTAAAATTCATTTGACCGCACGGGCAGGCCCAGTCATGCGGATCCTCACCTGGAAGGGTTGGACGGCGCACGCCAGGGGGAAGGGGGGGAGCGGGTGCGCCACACTTGTAACACTCGCGCTTGGAGTGGTAGTTGACCTCACCACACTGACACTGCCAGTCACCCTTAGTTGGCTCTCGAGTGCGCTGCCGACGATGACCGCCAGCTAAGCGCCTTGCGAGGCACACCGGCGTTCCAATACAGATGGGGCGCACGTACGTGCACACTGCACTGCTACTCATGGACGTTTTTTCCCCGACTTCACGCCTTACAGGGTGTGCAAGAGCAGTTGACGTCCTGCCGCCCCAAGACATCCACAGGCGACGTCCACCCAGATGGAAGTGAGGCCGCAGCATAAGGAGTATATATATATATATATATATATATAATATATATATATATGTGTGTGTGTGTGTGTGTGTAATGTTTTCCCCCCTGAACCCTTTGGCGCACGCCGGCTTGTGACGTCTAAGGTCTCGCCGTTTCTTCTGTGTTGTGGCCACCTCACCGTGTACTCCTCATCCACCTCGATCAGAACGAAATACCACCCGGTGGGGCGGGGGGGGGGGGGGGCAACAACAACGTGGAAGGGCGTGTATACGGATTTTTTTTTTAAACGGTGAATGAGCCCTAGACGTCGCGGGTGTGCTCATTCCTTGTCTCCCCCCTCCTGTTACGCTGCCCTGCAAGTGACAAGAAACCACACGTCACTCGGAAGAGGGGGAGGTACTATGAGGTGCGATAGAGAAAGGGAGAAGAAAAAAAAGGGCTGAGAGCGCGTGGGTAAATGAGATCCACACTTATGCCTCAAACAAGTTCTCTGAAAAAATGTCGAGAGGAGGTCGAGGAGCTGAGAGGAAGCAGCCGCATGATATTCTGTTTGCTCACCTCGTCGATGCCCTAAAACAATGTCACGCCGCAGCTGCAGCTCGCGCGCGTTGATGATGAGTTACTGATTCCCCCTCCCCTTTCTGGTGAGATGTCCTAACTGATGCATACGGGCGCAGCATTATTGATGCAATGTAAAAGGGGGAGAAGCAGAGATGTGGATAAAACAGAAGCCTCGGCGAGGCATCGCCCAGGGAACAAAGCGGTGAGGAAAGAAAACGGCTATTCAATACGAGTCGTATCAAAGGATAGGGAGGGCAGCCCACAGAGACCTCCCCCTCCCCTCCCCCCCCCCGTATCCTCGTCGGCTATCTCCTCCACACGGCCGATGGGGAGAAGCTGGACCACTGACAGCTTTAAATTACTGTGATGGGTATTTTTTTCACTTTGACTGACCGCCCCTGGCTCGTCGTCGTTCCCTTCGCATGTCAGGGCGACGAATGCCTTTATCTGCAACGTGCATGCAGATCAACAAAGATGGGGAATGATGGACTCAAGTAATACGATCCTCCCCAGCACGTCTACCCATACATATGTAGACAATGTGCAAACTAAGAGCTCGGCTGGGAGAGAGGAATAGAGAGGAGTCCTATCTTCGAATCACAAATAGGTTCATCGCTTGGGTTAATTGTTACCCACCTCGCATCACGGCAAGAAAAAGGGGATAGGTTAGGGAGAGACGGTACCCTCCCCCCCCCCTCCATAAAAAAAAAAAAACACCAAGAGAATGAATACTGTGTGCTTGTGTGTATTGTCACGAGCCTTCGCGCGTGAGCACTCTTCTCCTACACCCTTCCCCTCCGGCCAAGCATCCTCTGACCCTATTACTTTGCACTGCGGTGTGTACGTAGGACACTGAGGACGACACTAAAGTATCAAGTCCACTCACCACCGCTACCCCATGAACGTATTGGTTTGGCTCATGAACCTGGATGGCGTGCCAGCTGCACCGACAACACCTTAGAGCGATTCCCTTAGCGTGCTCATGAGTGTGTGCAGTGCATTTGCAAGGTCATCTACCGTCTTGCTGGTGATGTCTCTGTTTGCAGTGACGTGGCGCTGAATATCTGAGAACTGAAGTTGCAAGGCGTGCGCAGCTGCCGGCGTTGTTGCACGGGAGCAGAAGTATTGCGCCACTTCACCTGCAGAGCTGCCCTCCACATAAAAAAGAGGAAGCAACAGCTTCCGCATTCCATGATTGTCGACTGCGACAGACCGCTCCAGCGCGCATGTGATCAAGCGGTGAAACATCATCGGGTCAGCCCGCAGCAGTGTCGACTTCATGACAGCAGCCTGATGCAGCTCCTCTATGGGGTACGCAGTACGCACCCAACAGCAATTCACGAGACGGTCCATAGCCTGCAGTGCGTCACTTTGCTGTGTGGCCTCAACAGTGTCGACAGTCGCTGGGAAAGCGAGTGACTCCACAAAACCAACTACCCTGAACACCTCCGGTGGCGACTGCTTCGCCCAGAAGTCATGGAAGAAACGCGCTGACAGCACGCTCACCATCTTGATCGCAGCTGCGCACACCTTCGAACGCACCATACACTCTTGTGTAGGCGATCTGCACAATAAGCCCCAGACGCTGGAAAGCAAGTTCGTTAGCGCCGTGTCTTCATACAGCTGGAGCACACCCAAGTTGCACCACCCGCCATGCAAAACGTGGTATGCAGCCGAGAGGCCGAGACGCATCACCTTCCATCCCCAGTCCACCAACGGTGGTGACGGAGGCTGTGCACTGGATCCCGTGTCACTACCCTCCAGGACAACATGAGCCAACCGCGCAGAGCGCGCCACCACGTGACTCACATATCGAAATATATGCACAGACTTCGCACTTTGTGGTCCGAACAGAATGCGCTGATTTTTGTTAAGCGCCAGCTCATTCACCAGTTCCAAGAGCTGGGTCACAGTCTCCTCACCACAGCTGCCCTCTTGCAGTACGGCGTCTGCCAGCGGATACAAAAAAGGCTCGATGATGTCCATGACCACTCGATATGGCCGACGCTCCGTACAGCTTAGAATGCCGTGCATGTCACAAAGTGCGAGCGTGAGGCGACCTGCGCTCTCCGCGCTCGCGTCACCACTGGAAGCTACGTGGACCGCGTGAGAAATACGCGCCAGGACGGGTTCCATGAGGGTATTGATGACGGAATCTGTGAGGGCAGAGGAGTCAATGAAGCGCACCTGCGACACGCATCGAATAAACAGGTACCGCGCCCTGAGCTCGACAGGGTGCTGCAACGGAGCTGGGATGGAGTCGTTGTGGAGATTCATCAGGTATGTGTACGAGTGTGTCTCCTTGAGCAATCGCAAGACACTAGAGGTGGAGGTCCACTCGTCAAGGAGCTGCAGCGCCTCCACTCGGACCTCGCTAGTCACATTCGCAGCATTTAGAACAGCCCACAACGCCTGGACAGCGATGTTCAGGAAGTGAGCACCGAACTTGCTCGCACCCTCCATCTGTCCACAGTTCCGCAACTGGCTGCTGAGAAGCTCGACGAAGGCGGAGGTTTTACGATTGGAGACCACGTACACCGAGACGGTTTTGGAAAGTATTGCGGAGAGAACGCGCGTGGTAGCGGTTGCCATATGCCCTCGAACACAGAGGGGGACACTATCGAGAAAGCTGACGTGTGTGGAGAAGCGCTGAAGCAGCACCAGACTGTGCAAAAGCATGGCCAGAACGTGGACGGAGCCTCTGTCGATAGCGCCGTCAGAGTTCAATGCGGCACCCAGCAGGTGTAGAGACCACGTAACCTCCTCGATAAGCACAATGTGATCAGCTGAGACTGCAGATGCACCCGAGCGCACGTGTGTGAACACAGACTGACTAACCTGCTCTGAGTTCGCCTCGAGCATTTTCCAGGCCCCCTCACCACAGCCCATCACTATCTTCACAAAAAATTCACTCTCAAGTCGAGCCCCCTCCTCATCATCATCTAGTATGTACTCGACAGGCACGCAGTTGGGGTTTGCCTGTCGCCCCGCAGCGCTCTCGCTGCTCATGAACTTGTGCAACTCAACTGTAAAGGTATGTATGCGATTGTGCAAACATTCGAGGTAACTACCAATCACCTGCAAACCACAGTACTGCATCTCTGCTGTATCCTGCACGGCGTACGGGATGGCCCCAATGAGGCGCCCCCACACACTGAGCAGAGACAACATTGAGGTTGAGGCTTGCTTCCAGTTTGCCAGACACTGCCGTGTGAAGCTACAGAGGGACCGTAGCCACGGCGAGAACTCTGCCAGCTGCATGAGTTCACTCAGATCACAGTTGGGCTTCATCCGATTGAGAAGCCGTGCAAAGGCACCAAGCGTTTCCTCGTCATCCAGGTGGAGGAAGCGCTCCATGGCAAGGTGCGTCTGTAACAGGATTATCGCGTACCACCGCGGGCGCAGCTTCGCATTGGTAAAGAAAGATTTTCGAAGGCTCACTAGCAAAGTCAGCGCCTCCAGCAGTGTGCGCACCACATCGGGCTCCAGGCTTGGTATTCGATACAAATACCACAGTCGATCCATCAACTCCACGTCAAGGATGTCGGACGCCCAGCTATCTGGATATGTCACCGTCACCGGATTCTCCTCGCTCTCGACTCGAATGATGTCACACGAAAAGTCGAACTCAAGTACGTGCTGCAATAACTTAAGCCCAGCTGCGATGACAGAGAGGCAGCTGGGTTGCACCTCTTTCACGACTCGCACAGCCATTCGGAAAACACTGGGGAGGTGGTCGTCCCGAAAGGACTTCGCAATGCTCACGTCACTGGCAAAGGTAGCCATACGCCGCTCACTAAGGGTGATGACAAGATCGGAAAGTACCTCACAGCCAACTCGCAATCGAGCATTCTGATCACCCACTTGCATCGAGGAGGAGCATGATGCACACACACTTGACGGCATCCGAGCCAGCGTCTGGGAGTATTGATAGCCCCGTTGCACAGCCACGCACACCAGTTGGCGCAACGCCAGCTTAGCGGCTGCGTTCAGCACGGAATCCCGAATACACAGCAGCTCATATACGCTCAGTGTAAATTGTGTCAGCTCGTCCGCATCACCAAACAGTGTCTCTAGACACTCGGATGCTGCACGCGAAACGAACGTTATCGAGTAAACGCTGGTTGACTCCTGCAGTACTGCCATCAGCAGCTGCAGTCCGATCTCATCGATGATGCAACGCCATCCATCAACTGTCACCTTCAGGGTGGCCCCTTTATCGCCTGAGTAGAGCTTGAGGCAGAATGCATCTACGTCGTCTATTCTATTAAATTCTGTCATTCATCTACACGCCCCTTTGGTGTCTTTCTGCTCTTCGAGGTGGAGTAAGCAGTGGGTGCACAATCACACACAAACAGACAAACAGACACACACATAGACAACGCGCGCACAGCGTCGAATAATGGAAGGGAGAGGTGAGGAGGATTTTTAAAAATCGACGGAGTACATGCTAGGAGAGCCACCGCCTGACAAAGACAGGATTCGTGCCCCCTTGTGCGAAGGTCTGTCTGTTTTTACGTGTATGTGTGTGTGTGTGTGTGTGTGTGTGTATTTAGAAGATGTATCCACTGCGGTGTGTACGCAAGTTGTCACAAGTAAGAAAAGCCAAGAGTAGAAGAAGAGAGAATGGCGGTAAGACAAGTATAAGTTGTCACAAATCGCTGAAGGGAAAAAGATAATTAAAAAAAAAAACTTGTGTCTGAGAAAAAAAAAAAAAGTCGGGTAGGAAAGACGATTCCACACCCAACGTAGCACACGCGCACTGGACAACGACCATAAACGGCTTTACGACGTGAATGACTTGTTGGGATAACCCCCCACCCCCCACCCGAAAAAAAAAGTTTCGTGTTTCCTGCGTTATACTCGTTGTTGCGTTTCCTTTTTTCTTTTTTTCCTGGGAGCTTGACCAGGGTTGCCACGCCGTATACTAAAATCACCGTGGCAGAGGGGTTGTGGCAAAGCTATTCAGCGTGTGCGACGATGTGTGTGTGTGTGTGTGTGTGTGTGTGTGGTAGGGGGGGGAGAGAAAAAGCAGAAAAATTGCCCAAAACAGAAAGTCGAAAAAAGTAAACAAAGACAACACGAAGATGAGGTTGTGTAGGATGTGTAGTGAGCGAGCACAATGACGCCAGCTGCGCCATAAGAAGCAGCTGAACAAAGGAAAAAGAGGGAGCTACCTTCTTAGGGTTACTATTGTACGTCACAGCACAACCTCCACTAGAGGGGCCAGCTTTCGCACGCGGGGATCGCACAGGGTGAAACAGCGGTACACGCGTGTGGCAGCGATGGCCAGGGCAGCCACCAGTGCGCCGCATCTGCCGCAACCGCTGCCCACCCGAAAAGGTACGCAGGTCACCTCATGACAGCCGACCCCACGCCAGTCACAGTGCAGCGCATTCCTCGGGGGCGGTCCACACTCCCCAAGCGCCGGCAGCACCGGCGACGCATCGCCATGCCGTCACCACAACGCAGGTACCTGGGCTTCCCTCCCCCTCCATCACCACGCCGAGGTGACCACCGTATATCTATGGGACATGCGGTATATGCGTATACATGAGTTTTTTTTTTTTCATCGAGACCAACGGAAAGTGTACGAAAAGCTTTTTGGGGGGTGTTTGCTCAGAAAAGGACGTTGTGTCTGAGCGACGCTAGAACTGAGAAGCCACAGAAATTTTCAGACGAGATGCATGGGGAGGGACGCAAGGCGGCTTCCACGGAACTCCTGCTTGCATAGGATCGGCAGCCCAGAGCCCTCACCCTGTGCAAAATGAATACAGGAACCATGTTCGTAAGTTATCGGTGGTGCTACCTAGCAGTGGTACACCTACACCTGTAACTCCGTCTTTCGCTCATCGGAAAGAAGTGTGTGTGTGTGTGTGTGTGTGTGTGTGTGTCTTCTTCACTTGCCCACCAACAGTTCTCTTCGTGTGTTCGCCTTTACTACCTGCGACACTACGTAGCCGGACCAAGTCCTGGCAAGCGCAGCAAAGAAAAAAAAAGGAATAATGCGCAACGCAGGCAGTCCCTTCATGTGTAGCGGAGCGTGTTGCCACCATAGCAGTAGTTGCCCACGCTCATTTGGTGAGACGCAGATGTGTAAAGCAGTCCATAATATATTGGAAAATATATGACACATGATAGGCGTTTTTATTTGTGTGTGTGTGTGTGTGTGTGTTGGGGGGAGGGGGGATATGCGTCGAGTAGGTCATGTCATCCTCTAGCTTTTTTTTTTCCTCTCCTTCCTCTTTGAGCCGCTGGTGTAAACTCTGTCCATCGAAATACCCACAGCAAGGTAACGGAGAGGGGCTAAAAAGAGGCGTGGCCGAGGCGCAGAGGACATATGTGAGAGCCCCCCCCCTACATCCCCTTCGACGTGCCCCTTGTCACGAGGGAGAGCAAGAAGTCCCTCCGCCTCGTCAGGAGAAAATGCCGCGCAGCGGATTTCCTTCGCTGCTTCGTTGCGCAGGTGACACACGGTATCCACGGGTCGCCACCTCCCGCCCGTAAGGTGTGGTGTGGAGTCCAGCAGCGAGTAGAGCATGAAACAACCGCACACGCGGATCTTTCATAATCTGCTCATCGGAAAATCCAGAAATCGACGGCCTTGCGGCTTGAGCTAGAGTCACGTACTGCTCTGTTTGCGCACTCGAAGAAGTTGCCCTGAGAAGTCGATGGGGATCGGCCTCCACACCGATATGACTGTCAACCGAAGCAAAGAAGCGCTGCAGTGCCTCCTCTTTCTTAGCCCGCAGCGCAGCAACTTCTTGCTCGCGCTTCTTCTGCTCAGCGTGCCGCTGGTCGTCTAGCTGGCGTCGGTACTCGACTCTCTCTTCGTTGCGGCGCATGCGCGCTGCCTTTTTTTCCTCCAACGCTTGCGCCTGCAAGTCTGCGAGCTCCTTCTCCTTCTGTCGCAGCGCGGCTCGCTGTATTTCATACGCCTCGAAAAGACGGAGGCGCTCCTGAAACTCCACCGCACGTTTTGACTGTAGTACCTTTTCCTTCGCCGCCGCTGCAGCTTTTATCTTTTCCTCCTCGCTTTGACGCTGCCGTAGCAGCGCCTCGTACGCGACGCGGTCCTCTGCCAGCCGTGCGTGGCGGAGATGTTGCGCCGCAACGCGCTGCCGCGCTGCCTCCGCCTTTTCTTGCCGCTGCCTTGCCACCTGCTGGGCAACGAGAAACGCAGATTCGCAGGAAGACAAAAGAGAGGCACTCAATCGCTGAAAGTCCGACACAGTCGCCTTCGACATCGCCCGCGCCTTCCGGTGCGCCACGGCCTCCTCTATGGCCAAGTGAACTTGTGCGGGGGGCATACCGGGGTACACGGCACATACACGCTCTGCCAGGGCAGCCATGGTAGCTGCTGAGATGTTGAACTGTCGTGCATTCTGCCCCATTTTGACGATTATACCCACAGTCCGAAGAATATCCGGGGTTGTTTCGGCGGCAGCAGAGACGTCGGCCTCCTCAATACGACTGAGCGCCTCCTCTTCTGCACTCTTCAGAGCATCATCAAATATATCGTGCAGCTGCGATGGGGGGTGATATGCGTTGCAGAGTGCTGCAAACGCCCGCTGTGACTGACGAGCTACAGCACGGCACTCGGCCACCACACCTTGGTAGTGGTCGAGGCCTGCAGCGGGTTTGTCCAATTCCTCGATGCGCGTCTCACACTTCCTCAGTTCGGATTCAATCCACTCGCGTATGTCAGAAACCCCTGATGCCGCTGCGTCACGAATACCTATATTCTGGGGCTTTTGTGAGGCGCTTGTCTGCCACAGGGCCCCAACCTCCGTCAGCTGCTCGGAAACTAGAACCTTCAGCGCGGCAAGCTCCAGGCCGCGACGCGCACTGTCGAGGTCGGAGACTGTGTCGCCGAGACACTTCTCCATCTCCTCCAGAGCTGCCTCGCAGCCTTCCTGCTCGGTATTCAAAGCGTCGCGCTCGTGCATCCATTGCGCAGTGCGGCGACTGACCTCCGCATCCTTCTTCAGTTGGCGTACTTTTCTCCGCAATAAGTACACTTCTTCCTGACGCTTTGAAGATTTTTTCTTCCATTCTTCCAGTACGGCCGCCTGCGTACTCGCGTCCGAGAACGCATTGGCGCGGATGGAGCTACGCATTCAAAGCTACCCCTCCCCCTTTTAATCCACTAGACGCAGTACACGCCGTCTGATGCAAGGAAGTACACAAATGAGGCAACAGCGTCCTAATCAATACGCATGTTAAGAAGAAAAACGGGTAGTTCGCAAAGAGGAGAAAAGAGAGTTTTGAGAGAAAGATTTGTTACACCACACATTCCTGCTCCTCATCATCCAGAGCACGAACCTGCCACATGTCTACCTCACTACCAACAGGGTGAACTATGAAGTCACAAAAGAAGTTCATCTTCCCCCTCGGGGGAGGGGGTTTCTCTGGCAGATTTTTTTTCAAGGCAAGCGGGGTGGAAATGAGGCACAAGAGAGAAGAACCCCTGTCCTCCCACTCCATCACGAACCCTAGAAACCAATCCAGAGGGGTGCCGAACCGCACGACGACGACGGACGACGATAAAAGGGAGGGAACAGAACATATTTAGGTAAATGCATCGTGTAGAGACAAACAAGAGAAGCGACAAAGACATCTTCAAAGACGACCATGATGCATTACAAGGCATGTTCCCGTCTTCTACCCGCGGTCCAATTTCCTTCAGGGCAAAAAAAAAAGTGTTTCGACCTGGTACCACTTCAGTCGAGCTATCGAGAATTCTTGGCGCGGGCACAACTACAGAAAGGAATATTGCTATGATCTAGTCGTCATCAGGAAACGCTACTCACGGATGGGTAGACTTGGGTACAGCCGCCCTTTATTCGACCCGTACCACCCGCACATCGCTCTTGTGGCGGACAATTAAAGGGGTAAGTGGGAGAAGAGGAAGCCCACTGAGACTCGACTCCTCGAAGTCCCGAATGAGCAGACGCAGAAGAAAAAAAAAAGACAACGGGTTGGTGGAGCTGGCCACTGATACGGTGAATCCTACTTCGACTCGTACCGCGCCGCGTCGTTTGGTTTGATCAAGCACACACACACACACACACACACAGAGGCACACATTATCTCTACTCCCCAGTTCCTCCCTACCCCTTCCCCTTCTCCCCGACTGAAATTGACAGCCCTCAAATGCAGCCAGCGAAAGGGATGAACTGGTATAATACAAAGAAAAAGAAAAATCGAAACACAGGACCGTGAGGCGATTAGCAAAAAAAAAAAAAATGTCCTATCTTTCTTTTCAAATGAAGAGGAGGGGATGCAGAGGGGTAGGGAGGAGTATTGGCCATGGTTATGAGCACGACGACGCCAGTACGTACCGATAGGCCCTTCCTACTTGTAGATCAAAAAAAAAAGGAGGGGCTAGTGGCTACTCCGATCGACAGCGGCCGGGCGCCCGGATAGTTAGTCAATTCTTGACTTTTTGGTGTGCAGCTGAACCTTACCGTTGTTGGAGATGGAATAGCTGCACCGCCCGGAAAGAAGTGCACGGCTTTGCTCTGTAAAACCCTGCGGAGCCAGCTTTCGTAGCTTGTCCCTCGCCGCTGCGGAGGATTCGCAAATATTGCGGATAGCGAACTCAGCCCATTCCACCATGCCAGGATTCTCCTCGTCAATTTGAGTGGCAGAGAGAATGTTGAACAGAAACGTGTCGTGCTCGGCAAGCGCTGCGCTCACCTCCATGTTATTGTGGGTGACATTAGCAACGAGTCTCATACACTCGGTCTTGAAACCCTCAGGAAAGTAGCAGAGCTCGTGGTCACGCTCCATACCAAAAACCTTTTCGAGGTAGTCAAGTGCATTGAGGTCCAGCATGTATTTTTGTAGGTGTTTGCGCAAGCTGTGGTGAGCAAGAAGAGCGGAAGACAGAACCTCGAGGGAGAGAAGTGACAGGTGACAACCCCGCTCGATCCACGCGAAAGAACCTTCTGCGAATTCCTCCACACTACTGTTTCGCAGTACATCAGCGGAAGTCATAGACTGAGATGAAGCAAGCTGCAACGTCGGGGAGTCTGCCTCCTCCTCACACTTGCGTCGCCGCCACTCGAGCAGTGTTTGGTCGTACACAGCTCTCGCAGTTCCTAAAGTCAAATCGATCATTCGCTGTAGCACATGCATCAGTTGTGTCATGGGATCCGGCTTCCTCTCGCCGCTTTGGTAGGCAGCTTTTTCCGCAGCCTGCTCGTATTGAAACTTAAATGCCATGTCACGCAGACTGTCAAAACTCGCCAAACAAATGGAGAGGACATCATCCACTTTCGGACCAATCTTTGCCAACTCCTCCTGATCAACATCGGCAATTCGACCCTTCGAAGAGACTGCCATTTGACGTTTTTTTTCTTCTTTTAGTGATGAGCCTACACTTGTGTCGATTGGTACGCAGCAGTTAGAGAGAGTATTAAGGAAAAATGGTGAACGCAAACTAGCAACTACAGAAACTGACCGAATAAGCAAGATGTGAGCTTTGTTACAGAGTTGCTCCAAAAGAAAAAGAAAGCACACACACACACACACGCACACACACACTCAAGTGCGAAAGGAAAAAAACAAGAGCAGTAAGTGACTAATATGTACACTCTCCCTGTATTTCAAAGGTATTTCCCTCTCTCGCAGGAAAAAAAGGAGGGATTATAGTGAAGTGCAACGCAATGCAATGCGAAAAGACTTCTTACCAAATATATATATATATATATATATATATATATATATTACGTCAAGAATGGGATGTTGAGAAGTAACGCAAAGAAGTGTGCTCCGTGTGCATTCCCCAAAAAGGGATCTAAGACTCACCAAACATTCGAATCATCAAAACGATCAGCACCCTGATACGAGATGAGCCGATGGAGCAGCTGCCAAGAATGAATAATTCAATCCACAAGGGCCAACAAATGCGCTAGAGCTTAGGATGAGTAGCTTACTCATCCAACAAGCGTCCAGTTTGTTTTTCTACATGCTTTCTCTGTTTGTTCGCCCCCTCCCCTCACCATGCCAAAAAAAAAAAAACAAGCACATAGCCCTCATCAAAGTGGAAACTACAGCATGAATGCGTCAGGAATCCATTGCGCACTCAATGAAGACGCTAAGCAGAGCCAGCGCTTACCAATTTTGAGACTTTTATGAACCTGAAAACGCCAAGTACCTGAATAAGCAGGGATGTGTATGCCATTCATGTGATGGATGAGATGTTGGGGTGACTGTAACGCACACAATGTGGTCTTCAGTGCCCATTGCTGAGATGGTTGAGACGACCTGTGTACGTGAGTGGGGCAGCGGTTCTGGCAGATACAAAGCACCGGTGACTGTCCTAGCATTGCTGCAACGTGCGTGTACCCCCGTATAGCACCACGTGATCGTCGTGTGTGGAAACTGGGGTCATCTAGTGGAAGTCGTGCTGTAAAGCATGATGGCCATCGTGGAGAGATGGATGCAGTGGATAATATGAGCCACATCCATACGTACTGTCAAAAAAAAAGTCAAACATGTGAACCAAGAAAATAACTTTTCTTCCTGTCCGCTTAACGTGATGTGAGGTGAAGGCTACTCGACAGTCACTCAGAACCCAAAGTAGGTTTATACTCAGCGAAAGCGCGAACCTACTCCCTTGGGACTCTTGCATGAATCTGCCTGAGAGCTAGCTTCGCCTTTACTCGTGTTCACCTCCTCCAGCTTCACACCTGCAGGGTTGGCCTCAAGAAGCGCACGCCCAGGACCGTCAATGTAATACTTGGGGTTGGGACAAGATGGCACCTCGCAGTGTATTGGAGCGCACGCAACCCACTCTCCAGCGGCACGGAACCTGTGCCCACAAGGACACTGCCACTCTCGCTCTTCGAATAGCTTATTCGTCAGCGCCTTTGCCTGATTCCAGGCCTCAGCGAAGGTAGGCGACCCTGATCCTGGGGAGATGGCCACGGCGTTTCCAGCTTGCGACCCGATGCTTCGCCCTACGATCGTCTTCAATTTATCGAGAAAAACCATTTTTTTTCCTTGGGAAATTTACTGAAGAGTTTGAGATATAAGAAACCGAATGAAACGGAGACACAGTAGTGAAGAAGGTCAACATACATTTAAGAAATCAGTGAAATGAACAAGCAGCAGTACATCTTCTGCTCGTGTTCTAGAGCACAACTACCTTCAGAGAGCGGAATATCATTCCAGGCTATGATTGAATAGGAACTCCTACCTTATATATATATATATATATGCACCGCTCTCTCTCCCTTCGAGAAAACAATAAACTCGTCAGGAATGCATGAAAAGGTCAGTTGACCAACCACTACAGAAATTCTAAATATATACTGCACCCACTGTGAGCTACTTGTGAGAAGTGAGCCCCGAGTGGAGGTACGATGTTGAGAGCGTATGTTCCAACCACCTGATGTGTGAAGTGTCAAGGTAGTTGGGAATGCACATCATCCAGCTCTTGCGTCCCGCTAAGTTGGAGAGTGTGGGTCACCCCCGAGGAATGCGCTGCACTGTGACTGACGTGGTGTCGGTTGTTGTGAGCTGACCTGCATACCTTTCGGGTGGGCAGCGGCTGCGGCAGATGCGGCGCACCCGTGACTGTCGTGGCTACCGGCGCAACGTGCAGTAATTAGAAATCTGTGCTGTCAAAAAAAAAATTCGTCTTACACAGCATCTAAAGCAGACTGGGAGATCCAAGCTCTCATTCAGCTATCTCGATAATAAACAGGTCCACTCTTCGGAGAAAAAAACGCAAGCGGTGACGCCATAATCATTGTCGAGGTCCTCCGCGATGACTACTTGGAAAAAAAAATGAAATTAGATCTTGTGTCCTGTACCAAGCCAGGCGAGCGCTCTTCTTGCCCATGTCAATAATGGAAATCTTCTGTGATGTCACTCTACGCTTGGTCTCAGGTAGAAGCGACTTGGGGTCGATGGCATAGGGATGGCTACGTAGCATCGAAGATGAGCGCATCTCTTGCAAACCCGAGCCCGAGAGTAGTTGAAAGTTATTTGTATTTTTTACTCTTTTTTTTTTTAGAAGAGCGAATACGAGTCGTAAGACCCATCTAGAATAAAAGATAATGCAATCATAGACAAAAAGAAGAAACTCGAAACCATGAAGTGGATGCGGCTTCACATACTGGATGACGTTGACAGTCTTTCTTCATTGCGATTAAACGCCAAAAGAGTGTACCACATAACAAAATTGTGTGGTTTTCACCATACTCGAACCGATTTCCAGAGTACTGAAAATTCTTCAATTTTTAGAATCATAGAGAAGCTGGCGAATAAACGAGTCATCAGGACCTTTTTAGTGGAGTGAAATAATGAGATCACGATGAAAGTGAAAACGGAAAAAGGTTGGGTGATGTTGATACTTTCCCTACATCTGCTCGGGCTCGGGCTCTCGAATGCTTTTGTGTCGGAAAGTGACTTAAACCTCACAGTCAAGAACCCCCCAAAGGACCTTTGACTCGTAAAAGTTTACGGTCTGCAAAAGAGATGAGTAAAGTGCAGCTCAATGCCGTTGAAGAAACTGGATCAACGACCTCGACCCGAAATCTACTGGGGAGAAGGAGTCGATAACTTTCCCTCTAGTCGCTGTCCACTTGATGTAAACAAGAGCCGGTGTGTAAGCAATATCGAGACTAGTTCGCAGCCACGATGACTGTGGGTGGCGAATGTCGAGAACATCGATATTAAACGTACGGCTTGTTTTGAGTGTGCCAAGAGTGTTGTAGACCTTTACACTGTTCACATCTAGAGAGTCACAAAAGAAAAGGTAGTGACTCGAGTTTCCGTCCGTAACCGCGTCTATGATTTCTTGTGAAGTGAGACGCGGCTGCAAGACAACGTCGGCCTCTGCAAAGAGACCAACTAAAGACAGGGTCGTTAAAAGCACAATGACCTGAATAACCCGCATTTTTTTTTGTTGTTCAGCGCTGGTTGAAAAAAATCTGTTCAATAGTTTTCTGCGTAGAGTAGAAAGGGAGCCAAACAGAAGAGAGCGTAGAGTAATTCCTAGGGCCATCCAAAGGAAGATAGAAATGTGTCACCTCACCAGTAGTACATATCATGAAAATATATATATATATTTACCCTCTACCTGAAGGGCTGTGGAGGAGTCGCACGATAGAAAAAAAAAACTCCGATGGATGGGAAAGGCTGGAGAAAAACCTACATTTTCTGAGGATTACCAGCAGGGAGACATCTTTTCTGTTTTATTTTCTGAATTTGGGTGTATGAACAATAGGGAATCATAACTATACCGTAGCGTTGAGCCCTTCTATGGAATTAGCACACAAGTATGTCTCTATAAGGCACACTTCATCTCCGTAGCAGTGAGGAAAAGAAGATGAAATAGAAAGTAAAGAAGAAGAGTCTTAGCGACGCTCCGACTCCTTTAGGGAAAGAGTCTCACCGATAAGCTTATGCAGCAAGTGCGTTGCTTCAGATTTGGAGCACCCATCCATTTCCTCCGCCGAAAATGTGCACAAAGGCATTTGTGCCTTAGCGACAATTTCCCTCCCGCTGCACACATCAAAAATCTGCGTGTAGGTGTCGATCAGCCGTATCTCAAAAATCGTCTCGCTTGCAGCGTAGCCAACTACACAAAAGTCGTCTAATGGCACCGGTACCAGCGGTACAGTATGCAGATACACTTCAACATCAAACACGTTCTGAATCCCACTGCTTAGCCACGGGAGACGCTGCCAAAGATCTACGGATGAAATACGCACTTTCGACTCTACAGCGCTTTCTTTGACTGAATAAATAATGGCATCTCTGATGTTGCCACTCATGTCCATATGAAGAGCAACATTGATCCCATTGGCAAAGTAGATACCGGAGTTCTGCGAATCTACCCTGTATGCGAACAAGGCAATGGAGTTAGAATTTGAGTCTCGCAGAATGTCGTCCCCGCTACTAAATAAAAGAGAGGCTACAAGTCCACTAAAAGGTGTGTAGCCAGCAGCCGCGCCGCACTCAACGCAGTAGTCCGTGCCAGTTGTCTCTTCATGATAAAAAGGAGCCTCAAGAAAGTCACTATGACAGTGGTCACATGTATAGCCATCTTTGTAATCCGGCTCGAACTCGAGTGGAAGCCATGTATAGTGTCGGAGCACCATCTAGCATAACTGTTGTATACCGTATATGATACGGAATGGTGCTATATTTTTTTCTTTAACTCCTAAGGTGTATTTTTTTTTTTGATATTTGTAGAAAATGTTTGAAAGTGAGAAAAAAAGAAAACAAAGGACGATTCTAACATTGACTACAAAAACCAAGTATGGATATGCATATTGTCAGCAAGCTTTCATCTGATTTAGGGGCCAAAGGCACGATGAGCTTTTCCATGCTGCCCATTTCAGCAAATAGGTAAGTGTGTTGCAGTGAGACTGGGGTGAAATATCACAGCCAGTCCACATGTTTCCGGAACAAGCAGGTACCGCAGCCAAAGAAAGCAAGATCGAGAGTTACGCTTCCGTTGCAAAGTGCATATTTCTCATTGTTTGCAAATTGTAGCTAGAAAATGCAGCAGAACGACTGCGCGATACTTTACGTTCCCGCTTTTGATTTCGGCCCACGCCACGCAAGTCGGGGGGGGGGGGGGGGAGCTTTCCGGACAGGCCCGTACAGCCCAACCAATGGGATAGCACATGTATTCGAAAACACATCTACGCTTGTAGCATAGCATTCCTAGCTCAGTCGGTAGAGCGCACGGCTCTTAACCGTGTGGTCGTGGGTTCGATCCCCACGGAGTGCGCTTTTTCCTTCACATACGCACATTTTTTTTGTGTGTGCAGGACTAAAGTTGCGTTTTATTTGAACTGTGAGACTTCTTTTTTCATTTCGGTGCTACTGCCCGGCTCGGTTATATGAAGTGGCGTACGGTTGAGAGTAGAGACTTGTTATGCATGCAACAAGTACGGTAGTAAAAAAAAC
>CM007330.1:290965-314454 GCA_000333855.2 Endotrypanum monterogeii
TACGCTTCCGTTGCAAAGTGCATATTTCTCATTGTTTGCAAATTGTACCTAGAAAATGCAGCAGAACGACTGCGCGATACTTTACGTCCCCGCTTTTGATTTCGGCCCACGCCACGCAATCGGGGGGGGGGGGGGGGGGGGGAGCTTTCCGGACAGGCCCGTACAGCCCAACCAATGGGATAGCACGTGTATTCGGCAACACATCTACGTTGGTATCATAGCATTCCTAGCTCAGTCGGTAGAGCGCACGGCTCTTAACCGTGTGGTCGTGGGTTCGATCCCCACGGAGTGCGCTTTTTCCTTCACATAGCACATTTTTTTTGGTGTGTGCAGGACTAAAGTTGCGTTTTATTTTGAACTGTGAGACTCTTTTTTCATCTCGGTGCTACTGCCCGGCTCGGTTATATGAAGTGGCGACGGTTGAGAGTAGAGACTTGTTATGCATGCAACAATACGGGTGTAAAAAAAACAAAATAAGAAGAATTCCAAAAAAAAAATTGTTGGGAAAAAACTCCTCCCGTTGGATTCGAACCAACGACCTGTAGGTTAACAGCCTAACGCGCTGCCGACTGCGCCAGGGAGGACACATGTGACTTCTTTGGAAGAGACGGAGCTTGCTGACTTATCCGGAAGCATTTCTCTCGCGGTCTATTGCCGGAAGTCGCTTTGGGGTTGGAAGGGGGGGGGTTGTAACGCGGCGCGGTCGCCGGGGACGCGCGAAGAAATTGAGTTGCCATAACGAGTTCTCGTCGTATTCACTTCCAAAGAAAGATGAACTCAATTCAAACCATTCTCTGCTTCTTGTTTTTATTCCACTGTTCTCATACGCTCTAGATTCTTCTCCCCAAGTGTTCCGTATAATGCAGTCTGATATTCAAGCTAGGCAAGAAAGGGGATCCTCTGACTGTCGCCTCTGCGGCTCCTCATACGTTGTTTTTTTTTATCGAGACAAGTTTCGGGAATATTTGCAGTGCTCTAACTGCAGCCTCATTTTTGTACCTGATCACTTTCTCCTTTCCGAGGATGATGAAAAGGCAGTGTATGATTTGCATGAAAATATTCCTGGAGATACAGGTTACGAGAGATTTCTTTCTCGCGCAGCTGAGCCGCTTGCAGATTATTTTTCTGCTATGGAGAAGGCAGGAAATCCTTCATACAAACGCAAGGGCCTCGACTTTGGATGTGGACCCGCACCTGTTCTTGCTACCCTGCTGTCTGGTCCACCTTACAATTACTCCATGGATATTTACGACCTCTACTACTTCCCAGAAACCAAAGACTACCTTTCCCGGCACAGCTACTACGACTTCGTTGTCGCAACGGAAGTTGTGGAGCATTTACAGGACCCCATGTCTGTGTTTCGGACTTTGTGGCGCTGCATCCGTCCTGATGGTGGTGTTTTGGTAATTATGACAAAGCGTGTTCACGGCACGATCGAGCGGTTCCGTCAGTGGCATTACATCCGAGATCCCACTCACATTACATTTTTTCATGAAGCATCGTTTCAATGGCTTGCGCTCTCTCTCCCGTCCGAGGGTGAGACCTGCGATGCCCGCCTTGTCAGCGCAGATGTGGTACTTCTAGTGAAGCAAATGCGAGCCTCCTGAAAGTTGTGATATTGGGATCATTCTATATTAAAGCATAAGCACGAATAAAAAAAACCACTGGCAACATTTATATAAAAGAGACATTGAAAGAAAAATAAGCTCCAGCGTTATTTTTTGCAAAGCTTGTTAATTGATTTTTCCGTCTTGGAAAGTCGTGTTATGAAAATATTATATTTTATTTTTTTCACAGTATTTTTCTTTACCATATACACCTGTCACTTTCCTCATCTCTAACCCCCTCTCCTCGTTCCTATGCTTTGTGCGTTCTGCACACACACACGAGAATAAATTATATATATATTCATTCTGAGAGACAGTTTCATGGCGCGAGAAAAACATCCAAAATACCTTCGCTCTTTCTTACATTACTCGGACTTCCTATTCACGGCATTTTTTTAGAAAAATCTTCAAAAGCTCTTTTACGCTCGTTATATCCCTTTGGCAGACTACGCGACGTGAAAATCAAACTCCTCTCCTATTTTTTCTGTTCAATATTTCCACGTCGAATTTCTCCACGACTACCTCTTTGGTGAGTCGCTCGCAATACCCGATTTATCCTTTTTCCGTTATTTTATCTGTAGTATATATTTTTTTTCACCTGTATACTTTGTAGGGTATATATCCACTTTTTTTTTCGGATAGTCGAAAAAAAAAAAATGGCTTCAGGGGCATCGATGAACGCTAGCAATAAGTGGAAGGAGTGTACGATGGTGGCGGAGCGAAAGGAGTTTGAGAAGACCAAAGTCATCCATGAATCTAATTATATTACATTCGAAGGACTAGAGACGCATGATGTATACAACTGCAGTGTTCCGTTCAAAATCAAAGGTGTCTATCACATCTTTGGACGTGTTGAGCGCCGTCATGAGTGGGTCAATTCTCACGTTCGACTCTTTCGCCAAACCGGACGCGATAAGTACACGCTAGTGGAGAACGCGATGCAATGGCAACTGGAGGACCCCTTTGTCGTGAAGATTCACGATGAGATGCTTTTTGGTGGTGTCCGTGTAACAAAGGACCATGGAAGTGTGTCGGACTATTTCTGCGATTTTTATCGAGGAACAGTTGATGATCTTCACTACTTCACCTCTGGACCGAAGAAGATGAAGGATATTCGCCTGGTCGAGTTGGCGGACGGAAAAATAGGTGTATTTTCTCATCACAAGACGAGCACTACCTGCGTCACTGGTTTCATCACAATTAATTCTTTGGATGACCTCAGCTCTAAAGTAATCGACTCTGCGAAGCCCATTGACCACTCCTTGTTTGGTGACGCTTGGGGTGGTGTCAACCAACCGTACCTTCTGTCTACCGGGAAAGTTGGCTGCATTTCTCATCACGGCTATCTTGACAAGGATGCAAACGGAGAGACTATGAATGTTTATTGCATTACGTCTTTTGTCTACGACCCAGTGACCAACAAATGCTACAATTACAAGATTCTCGGGACCAAAAACTGCTTCCCCGAATACCCACCCAAAGCGCCGAAGCTTTCAGATTGCGTATTTGTGTCGGGTATTGTGATGCGCGAAGACGGTAAATGCGATCTCTACAGCGGCGTCGGCGATACACGAGAGGGTCGCATCGTGGTCGACTATCCTTTTGAAGGCCACGGTAGCATTGCTGACAATCTGGACTTTTGATCGACATTCGAGCATAGCCCACCATAACACGATCACTTGACGCACAAAACGACTATAAACTATCGATGGAGATATCAATAGATTTTTTCTTTGTTGTTTGTTGTTCTTCGAAGGGCTTCCACTACCTATTTGCGACATTCTCTCACAGACCTTCATCGCTTCACTGGCGACTCAACTTTCCTCCATACCTTCTGCTTCGCCGAAACCTATGAATACCGGTAAAGCATATTTTTCTACTGGAAACAGTAACCATTAATACAATGCTTGATTTCGAGGTTATGCTTAGATCAGCTTTTCTATTTTTACAAGTCTGAGACTCTCTTGCTAAAAAACCAGCACTTCAGCGTGGTGTGTCCGGGGTCCTCCACCTGCACGGTGCCGTGCGGGAGGGGGAGGGAAGCCCAGGTACCTGCGTTGTGGTGACGGCATGGCGATGCGTCGCCGGTGCTGCCGGCGCTTGGGGAGTGTGGGCCGCCCCCGAGGAATGCGCTGCACTGTGACTGGCGTGGGGTCGGCTGTCATGAGGTGACCTGCGTACCTTTTCGGGTGGGCAGCGGTTGCGGCAGATGCGGCGCATCGGTGGCTGCCCTGGCCATCGCTGCCACACGCGTGTACCGCTGTCTCACCCTATGCGCAATGACCGGCTGGCAGGGCTGGTAACGTGTAGAGCGCGATCGATATTGGACGAAGGGTTGAATTCCCAAGGAGGACGGAGGGGAATGTAGTTTTTTTTCAAAAAAGTCTGCATCTCAGTTCTGTACGCTATGCCTGTATGGTCATTGCATTTATTCTACCTTAGAAAAGGACACTACTAGCTGATGCTCATCATAAGAGGCATGTTTTACTTCTGTATACAAAATGTGTATCTTTGTCTTTTTTTATTCCTGGTGTCCTGCTGAGTGAATTGCAAAGAGAAGTTGTCAGTTTTTTTTTTGTACACGTCACACGCTCTACTCTCTTCCATCAGTGTCTATTTTTATAGTTTCCATTCTCGCAAGGCATATGTGTCGTTTCGCCGGAAAGAAAGCAATTACAACGAGAAAACAGGTGTGTTCCTATGCAATGGTGACTGCAAATCTCTCGAACCCCTAGCCCTAAATTACTTATCAGGTGGCTGATGGCTTTGGTAGTGTTCTTCCACAGCTGCCAGGCGCAGCAAATCGGGTGGCGCGACGTTCCATCTGTGGCTGACCGGCTGCCCGTTTTATGGGATTTTCTTTTCAAAGCGTAAGCAGACCACTGTGACACTGTCTTGTCTCTTATTGAAGACTCTTCTTCCTCATTGAACACTTTTGATTTGCAGGTTATTCTGTCTTGCGTCGAAGTAAGCTCACTGGCGCGCGCTCTCCGCTGGCAGAGCTCATATTTGAAGGGCTGGATTCAGAGCATTGTGAATAATCAAGACGACGGCACACACACACACACACATACACACACCGGCATACGAAACGATAAAACACATCTACGAGTCCGCACCATGGGATTTTTCAACTCAAAGTTGTGTGCATTAGCGAGCGCTAAAGAGGCATTTGAGCGAGAAAAGAAGGTGTATGACAAAACGCTTTTGTCATTCGATGGGGTCGATGGGTACGACGTTTACAACTGCTCTATCCCTTTCACCTACGATGGCAAAACGTATATTTTTGGGCGCGTGGAGAGGCGAGATGAGTGGGCTCACTCAAACACCATGCTCTTTGAAAAAATAGGCGCGCACCAATACCGGCGACATCCCAGCGCCATCACGTACAATTTAGAGGATCCCTTTGTGGCCAAGATTCATGGTGAGATGGTTTTCGGCGGTACTCATGTCACAAAGAACGGATGCAAGGTTGTTGATTACCGGTGCGAGTTTTACCATGGAACACCTTTCAGTCTGAAGTATATCTGTTCTGGTCCCGAAAAGATGAAGGATATTCGTCTGGTGGAGCTGGCTGACGGCAGAATTGGTATCTTTACACATTTTCGCACTGAAGGCTCGTGCTTGACTGGCTTCGCCACTATCGACAAGATCGAGGACTTAACCGTAGAGGTCATCAACTCAGCAAAGCTAATTAACCACCGTCCCTTCAAAGACGCCTGGGGAGGCCCCAATCAGGTATATTTGCTCTCATCGGGCGTTCTGGGATGTGTGTCGCATCACGGCTACCTCCTCGATCAGGAGAACGGCAGTCAGCTCCGGGTTTACGTCTGCACCTGCTTTGTGTTTGACCCCGCCACTTACGACGTGCACGACTTCAAAATAATCGGGACAAAGGGCTGCTTCCCGCCTTGTCAATCGAAGGTATTGCATTTGGCGGATTGCGCTTTCGTGTCTGGTATCGAAATGCGCACAGATGGCAAGTGCAACTTGTACAGCGGCGTTGGCGACGTTGCCGAGGGATGTATAGTTATCGACTACCCTTTTGAGGGACACGGCGGCATTGTGAGCGACGTTGCATTTTGAGGTACCTCGAGGGTTGTAGTCATTTTTGGCTACGGCTACAACACGTTGCTTGATACATGTTAAGTGCTTTCGGACTGAGGAGTAGAGATAATGTGTGCCTCTGTGTGTGTGTGTGCTTGATCAAACCAAACGACACGGCGCGGTACGAGTCGAAGTAGGATTCACCGTATCAGTGGCCAGCTCCACCGACCCGTTGTCTTTTTTTTTTTCTTCTGCGTCTGCTCATTCGGGACTTCGAGGAGTCGAGTCTCAGTGGGGTTCCTCTTCTCCCACTTACCCCTTTAATTGTCCGCCACAAGAGCGATGTGCGGGTGGTACGGGTCGAATAAAGGGCGGCTGTACCCACGTCTACCCATCCGTGAGTAGCTTTGTCGAGAACACGAGCGGAGACATACCCGCCAGGGATATCGTCGCAGGTAAACAGGTACTTTTTTCACTGTGTAGGGGGATGGGAACAAACGTTGGAACGTTCCATGTACATCTTTGGACACCATTTGTGCCTTTTCCACGGTGCTGGGAGCTGTCTGTGGACAAGGAATTGTGAATGCTACTCTTCAGGAAAAGTTAAATGAGGTGTCAATATGAGGGGAGGGGAGGCAGGAGAGGCAACAGTGTCTCCCCTAAAAGCAGCTGCGACAGTAGCGTCGAATGAGCTTGTTTTGGGCGAGGGCAGCATATACTAAGCCATTTTCCGTGGGATATGCTGTCTTTTTTCCCTGTCCGCCGAGAGAAGTCTTCGACGTGCGCTTGTGTACCTTCATGCGTTGCCTTCACTCGACGGGATCGATTGCACGAAGGCACTTTTGTTGTTGCCTACTTCGCTGTGTTTTCCCTTCTTGCTTCATGGTGCTTTTTTTTTTGTTTTCAGCTTCGGTTTTTCACTGCTTGATGCCTCATCTCTTTCATATGCTAGCGAGCGAAGGAATTTTGTCACTTCCGCTCGCTTTTTTTTTTTTCGCATTGTGTATTTCGCACCCTCTGTTTTCTTTATTACAGATCCCCGAAACAGCAGTGCGCGGAGCAGCCCCCAGGCATCTGTGACCGGATAGGAAAAGAGGTGAGGTCTATACTCATGTTTGTGGACGATCCTCATTTCCCTCCCCCTCTTTTCTCCTCCCCACAGCTGAGCTCGTCTGCGGCCGCTATCACCTGCTGTTCCCCTTCTCAAAAAAAATCACCCCAATGCCGAGGAAAAACATGGCGCCCATATCAACATCACGATTCTCCCTTTCCCCGCCTGACTGCGAGGTACGGCCTAGCAAGTATTGTTTCAGTCGGAGTATGCGTCACGGCGCCAAGTCAAGTCTCCTGCAGGGGGCGATGTCTGTGTCATCTGCAGTAGCCTGATGGGGAGAGGTGAGCGACGTCGGCCACCCTGGCGACAGTGCTGCCTCGTATGTCATCAAGCGTTCTTTCCCTACATTCCACATACTGCCTTTTCTCTCGTTGGTACTGTTATTTCAGGCATTTGCTCTGATTTTCTCCTCCCCATTTCCTTCGACCGTCTCTCTCAGCTCTCACAGTCTAGAAGACTTGTCAAGGGACGTCTGCAAGCGGTAGCGCATTTCACAAGGGAAACCTAACAGGAGGACTCATTTTGTAGTGGATCCGGGAGGGGGGGGTCCTGCGATAGGAAGGTCATTAGGAAAATCACCAAAAGCTCTTCTTTTTTTCTCCTGATTTCACGCTCACGTCTCAAGGCAAGCGTTGTTCTGTCGATACCCAAGGGGAGGGGGGGGGTCATCCGGAGCGAAGAAGCGACCGAGGCAGACAGTGTCCTAACAAGCTCCTATACACCTTTCTTGCGAGCTCCAACATTCGCTATTTCCGCTCCCCCTTGAGGTCAGCAACAACAAAAGAATGAGCACCTTTGAGAGGGTGAAAGAGGAGAAGCTGGAGTTCGAGAAGAACTGCGACCAGCACGTGTATGAGAAGGCACTTCTCACCTTCAAGGGCGTGGATGGCTTGGATGTGTACAACTGCTCAGTTCCCTTCAAGTACAACGGTCAGACACACATCTTTGGCCGAGTAGAGAAGCGGTCCGAGTGGGCCAACTCGTATGTGCGGTTGTTTGTGGAGTCCGGCAAGGATGAATTCACCGCGGTGCCTGGCAGCATGGTGTGGCAGCTTGAGGACCCGAATGTGACAAATATCGACAATGAGATGATCCTTGGCGGGACACACATCCGGAAGACGAATAACCGTGTCTTCACGTACTACTGCAATTTCTTTCGCGGCGCTCTCGAGAGGATGACCTACTTCACGACGGGCCCTGACAATATGAAGGGTATCCGCATTGTCAAGCTGGCCAACAACAAGATCGGCGTTTTCTCGCGACCGAAGACAGCGGCACACTGTTTCATTGGCTTCACCGTGATCGAAAACCTGATGGAGCTGACACCAGCGGTTGTCGAGGAGGCCCCGCCCCTCAATGTCCTTGACACAGGAGCATGGGGTGGTGTGAATCAGGCGTACCTTCTGAGCTCCGACAAAGTGGGGTGTATCGGCCACTACAGTTACCTCGACCAGGATCACGATGGAAACCCCATAACTGTGTACACTAACTACTCCTTCGTGTTGAATCCGTACATTCGCGAGGTGGAGGATGCGAAGGTTATTGGGACCAGGGGCTGCTACCCGGATTGCCCCCCCAAGACAGATAAGCTGCGGGACTGCGCTTTCACTTCTGGCATTGTCATGCGCGGGGACGGAAAGTGTGATCTCTACAGCGGCATAGGAGACGCGTATGAGGGCCGTATTACTATTGATTATCCGTTCGAAGGTCATGGAACTCTCATCGACAACATGAACTTCTAGATAAACGCGCGTGCGTGTATGGGTGCGCGGTTGTTTGACTGCCTCGCAACTTATCTTCTATCTTCTCCCTCTTCTGTGTTACCCCTTGTAGTCTTTCACTATTCTGTATTGCCGCGAACTAAGGGAAGCGGGGATTTCTTCTTTTCTTTTTTCCCGTTTTCCCGTTTTGTATTTCTGCGCTCTCACGAGGGTGTGTACTTCAGCGTGGTGTGTCCGGGGTCCTCCACCTGCACGGTGCCGTGCTGGAGGGGGAGGGAAGCCCAGGTACCTGCGTTGTGGTGACGGCATGGCGATGCGTCGCCGGTGCTGCCGGCGCTTGGGGAGTGTGGGCCGCCCCCGAGGAATGCGCTGCACTGTGACTGGCGTGGGGTCGGCTGTCATGAGGTGACCTGCGTACCTTTTCGGGTGGGCAGCGGTTGCGGCAGATGCGGCGCATCGGTGGCTGCCCTGGCCATCGCTGCCACACGCGTGTACCGCTGTCTCACCCTATGCGCAATGACCGGCTGGAAGGGCTGGTAACGTGTAGAATACGAACGGGGCTTCGTATCGAATATATACAACCTCGAAATCAGATTTTTTTTTATCGCATGTGGTGGCGTGGTTGCCCGTTTCTAGCCAATGTATCAGGTGGGTGTGAACGTTTTTTTCCTGATCAGTATATTGTGCTGCACCTTACAGCCGTTACGCTGCAGCTATGGTGCACCTGTAGCCGGACGGGAATTTCCACTGAGTTTGCTATTAAAAGGCCACATGGATAAATGTGGGGCGAGCATCAGAGTTTGGTAGGTACTCTCAAAAGGCTAAGATGACCAGACTTTTGAGTGATTCAGGCTTTGCGATTACCGTCGTTTATCTGGCTACGTGCTTGCTCTCCGTAAGCAAGCCAGATACATTTTCCAAATCCTCCACTCGTGAAAACATACTGAGGAGAAAAGGAAGCAAAGAAGGGTATTTATGTACATATATAGACAGAGACTTGAACCTCTCACTCTTACCTCCACCCCACCGGCAATGCTTTATTCCTTTCTGTTTTTTTTTTTTTCCGTGGACCGGTTTGGTTCCCATGCGTCATCTCTGCTTGTGGTGGAGACAAACGGTGCCGTCAACAAAAGAGGGGCAGTGGGCGGGGCGGGGCGGGGGGGGGTCGAAGCCGTAGGTACCTCATTTCTTTGGGTGCTTGGTTGTAGGTCATTTTTAGGTGTACAGATTCACGTATGCACTCCTCCTATTACTCTCTCCTCTCAAGAGCGCAACGGTGTACCCTCTCCCTCAAAAAAAAAAAATACTAAACATGTAGGCGATCGGTCGGTGGGAATTTGTGTCTCGTCTCATCAGGCGTCACGCAGTGGCTATCTAAGAGACGAAAAAGAGGCTGACGGAGAGCGGTAAAAAAACGATTTGTTCACCTGCTGCTCACTTTCGCAGAATATTCGTTTTGTGTCTGAGTTGGTTTGACTGTGTGAGTGGGTTAGTGTGAAGGTGTTTTTCCTTTCATCATTCATCTTCGGGAGTGCACTTTTCGGACCTTCTGCGATGCGCGGCTGATTTTAATCACCCGTGCCGTGCGAGGAGAGACGAACGGGCTTGTGCATCGGAGGGCGCGGCTCACGCGCTAGCTTTATTCTCCTCTGCGCCTGGTCCTCGTGTCAAAAGTGTCCAACAGCTCTGCCGTGGTCTTTTTCCCCTCTCTTCCCTCTCGAACTCATCTGCAGAAGTGTGTATGGTGGCGTTTTTTTTTTAAATGTTGTATGTTCTTTTACAGCCTCTTGCACTCTATTCATCCCACACTTTCACCGCCTTTACTTACCCGTGCGTGTTTGTCTCGATCACGCTCTCTCCGCCGTGCATGCAGTGAACATTCCAGTGCAATCTTTGTGGGTCCTTGGACCTTGCCGCCCCCCCCCCCCCCTCAAACGCTGGGTTGCCACGACGCCGAAAAAAAAGCGGTATGCTTCAGAGAAAAAGAAAATGAAGCACATAAAGGCGGCATTTGAGGCGAACAAACGCGTGTACGAAAGCGTGCTCCTTACCTTTATTGGTGTTGACGGCTATGATGTATACAACTGCTCCGTTCCTTTTCACTACGGAGGAAGACACTACATCTACGGACGTGTGGAGAGTCCCCACATGTGGGCTAATTCACATGTACGCCTTTTTGAGGAGACGGGAAAAGATGAGTATACGGTCGTCCCCGGCTTCTGCTGGCAACTGGAGGACCCGTACATTGCCAAAGTCAACGGAGAGATGATCTTCGGTGGCACACATGTTCGGAAGGACAGGGGAAATATCGTTACGTATTACGGCTACTTCTACCGCGGCGCACCGGATAATTTGAATTATTTCACGACAGGCCCCGACTACATGAAGGACATTCGTGTTGTGGAGCTGCAGGACGGCCGCCTCGGGGTTTTCTCACGGCCGCGACTGGATGACAAAGCGTCCATCGGTTTCCTGATTCTCAATTCCATCAGTGAGCTCGGAGCCGAGGTAATCGCCAAGGCACCACCACTTGATATTATCTCTGAGAATACATGGGGCGGCGTTAACCAAGCGTACCTTCTCTCTAGCGGTAAGGTCGGGTGTATCGGGCATTACGGTTATCATGACAGGGATGAAAGGCAGCAGCCGCAGCGCGTCTACGTTAACTGCTCCTTCGTCTTGGATCCTCAGAGTCGGGCCATTACGGATTCAAAGATTATTGGTACCCGGAGCTGTTACCCAGCATGCGAGTCCAAAATACCTGTTTTGTCGGACTGCGTGTTCACCTCTGGTATCGTGATGCGGGGCGATGGACGGGTGGACCTGTACAGCGGCGTCGGCGACAATCGCGAGGGCCGTATTGTCATTGACTATCCCTTCGAGGGTCATGGAACTATCGTTGGCGACTTCAACTTTCCTGTAGTCTCCTCTTTGTGATGGATTTCCGAAAGTGAGTGTTTGTGTAGATGAGCAAGCGATCCCTGAGCCACAGCAGTGATGTGAAGAAGTCAGATGAGCATCGGTCAGCATTCGCACACTTTTTGCCACAGTGACTGCCACATCATGTGGTGGTGTGGTGTGCACGCTGTCGGAATCATTTCATCAGAGGAAAAAAAAAGAATATCAGCACGGCGGGGCAATAGCTCTCCGTGCACACGCGTGCTTTCCATTGTACGTCCGGTTTCATTTCCTCTGAGCACTTTGGTGAACTCATCGTCCCGTTAACCACTGGAACTGGACGCCTCTTCAAGCTTATTTCACATTTTTCCCAATTTTTGGTTGTGCTGCGCCTCTCAGTGTGGCGAATCAACAAAAGTCTTTGACCCACTCGGGGCGGTGCCGTGCTGGAGGGGGAGGGAAGCCCAGATGCCTGCGTTGTGGTGACGGCATGGCGATGCGTCGCCGGTGCTGCCGGCGCTTGGGGAGTGTGGACCGCCCCCGGGGAATGCGCTGCACTGTGACTGGCGTGGGGTCGGTTGTCATGAGGTGACCTGCGTACCTTTTCGGGTGGGCAGCGGTTGCGGCAGATGCGGCGCACTGGTGGCTGCCTTGGCCATCGCTGCCACACGCGTGTACCGCTGTTTTCCTCACGTTGTCTCCACGCCTCAGCAGACCGCGGTGTTTTCTTCATCGAGGATGGAGAGATTCCCGGAATATTTGTCAAACGGGGTAAGGGTTTTTTTTGTGTTTCCGTGGCTCCCACTCATCCCCCCCACCCCAACGTTACTCGAAGACGTGTGCGTGTTCAGATAAATACAGTTATATTCACGGGCGGTTGTTTTCCTGTATTTGTGTTTTTCTGTTTTTGTTGTTGGTATCTGTCCGAGAAGCCTTCAGCGAGCAACACCTCCATTTCATCTTATTATTTGGAAATAGAGCAGACGTGTCCTCCCCTGTCTCCTCTTCCCTCCTTCTAGCCTCTTTTTCTTTTTCTTCGGAGAATGCCTACTGTATATAATGTTTTTTTTTTCCCCCTCTGAAGAGTTTCGGGTGCCTCCTCCTTTCCGGATTGTGTACGCATGTTTCTTGTGCTTTCCTCCCTGCTATCTTTACTTTCATTTTTCCACGGCTCTGGGGTGAGTGTGGGGTTAGTGAACTATCTGCACCGCTATCCGCGCTCACTTTGCGTTGACGTATCGCGTGGGAATGCGACGCATTGGTAGTTCCCTCCCCCCCCCCTCCTCCCCCAATGATTGTAGGGGACGAAGGCATCTGGCTGTTGTCTATTCAGCAATCAGACCTTTCCCCCTTTTTTCGCCACGCACGTACATCTCACTTTCTCGTCACCGTCCGCGCATTGTGTTGGGGTTTGTCGGTTCTTACAACCTCTTACACAGAAGTACCGGTTCTCACTTACGCACACCGTCTCACCGCAAGCATATCTGCGTATTTCTCTAACCTCTGCACCTGTGCGCTCCCTCCCTTTCACAGTGCCCTCCTCCACTTCTTTACTCGCTCATATCCGTACGTCTGATAATTTATTCTTCTTTGTTGAAACACACCAACACACAATTCTGTGCGTCGTCTCAACAGGTCATTTTATTTATTTCGTTGGACAGGCACGTTTATTGTAGACACGTATACAAACAGGCAGAGAGATACACTCGCTCTTTCGAGTAGAGCTCAGCTCCTTTTTTTTTTGCTTTTGCTGCGTGGATCGATTAGCTCTTCACTCGTCGTTTTCTTTTTTTAGATATCGTTGTGACTGAGGTAACGGGTTTCTTTCCTTTGCCGGTCAGAGACAGTCGAGGAGGCCTTCTCTATTCTTCATCCTCCCTCGTCACATAAAGGTACGCCAGCACAAAAATTTTGATTACAAAGCAAAAATGAGCACATTCGAGGTAGTTCAAGATGCCAAGGTGGAGTTCGAGGCCAACAAGCGCATCTACGAGAGCGCCTTGCTCACCTTCCATGGTGTCGAAGGCTACGACGTGTACAACTGCTCTGTTCCTTTCAAATACAAAGGAGTGACGCACATCTACGGTCGTGTTGAGCCGCGTGAGGAGTGGGCCAACTCGCATGTACGCCTCTTCGTTGAGACGGGAAAGGATGAGTTCACCGTTGTGCCAAACGGTATTATGGGTTTCTTGGAGGATCCGTATGTATCCAAGGTCAAGGGAGAGGTCCTGTTCGGCGGCACGCGCATCCGCAAGGCGAGTGGTCGCGTCTTTAATTACTACAGCGACTTTTTCCGTGGTGGGATTGAGCAAAATCTGTACTTTACCACCGGCCCCGACAACATGAAGGACATTCGTTGTGTGGAGCTTCTTAATGGCCGTATTGGTGTTTTCTCCCGCCCCAAGACGGAGGTGTATACATGCATCGGCTTCACTGTCATCGATGACCTGAGCGAGCTGACGCAGAAGGTGGTGAATGAGGCAGAACCCCTTAATGTGCTTCACGCTGGTGCATGGGGCGGCGTGAATCAGCCGTATCTCCTTACCTCCGGCAAGATTGGTTGCATTGCTCACTACAGCTACAACAGCAAAAGTGAGAAAGGTATCCCCACGTCGGTGTACCTGAACTACTCTTTTGTCATTGATCCTGAGACGAAGGAAGCGTATGGGGAGCGCATCATTGGTACCCGAAAGTGCTACCCAGACTACCCTGTCAAGGTAGATAAGCTCCACGATTGCGCCTTCTCGTCAGGTATCGTGATGCGTCCTGACGGCAAATGCGATCTGTACAGCGGGCTTGGAGACACTTGCGAGGGCCGCATCACCATCGACTACCCGTTTGAAGGGTTTGGTGCAATAGTTGATCAGCTCACATTTTGAGCTGTCATCTTTCTCCCATCTGTGTACCTCACAGATTCGCATACGCACGCACGCGCGCGCGCACACACACACACACACACACACTCGTACACAGTGTGCAGAGTTGAACACGAGGACGCTAGCATGTACACCCTTCTATGCATATCAAAGAGGGCTACAATACATATTGCATGCTCACGCTTTTTTTTTTTGTGTGTATAGGTTTTTCTTAGTCTTTTGGGTTAGTGTTGGTGAGGAGATCTCCCCTTCCCGGATTTACAGACGTTTTTCTACGCGTATAGAAATGAAGGGGTAGGGACAAATATGACTGAGATAAGGCATTTTTTTTTCCTTGCGTATGAGCACATGCACTGGGTTAAAGATTCTCTGGGGCAATCAATACGTGTCTTGATGCTCAACAGTGCCTCCTGTTATTCATATTCTGAAACCGCAACGTATATCCTTATCACTGTTGTCTGTTATAGAGGACGACAAACACAGATGTGATTAAGTAGTTCATAGCGGCCTGGACTCTTCCTTTCCTTATCTTGCCTGGCGTCTGTCCCTTGTCTTGGCTTCATGGCTCAAGTAAGTGCATCAACAGATACATGCACACCTCTGGTAACTGGTTTAGGTGTGGGTCAGCGGCACTGATGATTTTTTCTTCCCTCATTCTTCTATTTTGGACCCCACCTCCCGGAATAAACGTAACCAAAATATATAGGGAAAAAAGTACCGTCTCCTCTGTTTTTGCGTCTCGTTCTCATATTTCCCGGGTCCTGGTAGCTAGGCGAATGTGGTTTTTTTTCCTAGTTGCTTCACGGCCGCTGTACACGTACGTACTGCTTGACGCATGTCCAGTAGTATTCTGAGATGAGTGATGAGTGTCGATCTATGGAGCACGTATATATATATATATATATATATATATATATTTATTTATTCATATGTGTGTCAATGCTTTGAGTGCTGCACTTTTTCTTTCGCTCTTGTCTGAGAAATGAAACAAAAATTGCTGCAGAGAACCGAGAGGGACAAGAAAAGATCTACTGTGGTCTTGGCTCCAAGACAGGACCCACATACAGGCACAAAGGCTATCAAACTCACTCACCATCAGGCAACGTCTCATTGAAAACACATTTATAGTAAAGATTTTTCGATTCGATTGACAGGAGAAAAGGCAGTACCCCCCCCCCCCCCAAAAAAAAAAGAAAAGAGAAGGAATATACATTTCTTCTCTCATTCTTTGATGGCTGCGGCTCACTTGCACATTTCCTATAATGCTTCTTGTATCTGTGTCACGTTCCCTGCTCGCTTCTTTGACGGCAGCATATCATCTATGTATATTTCTTTTTTTAATTATTTCTTCCTGTTGGTTGGTCTCAACTGTCCTGATGAATGATAAGTAAATTATTAGTGTTGCCTTCTTGCCATCAGTCTCTTCTTGTGGCTCGCTCGTCATTCTTTCGTGTCTCTGCAACTCCACCCTTTTCAGTCATTTCTCCCCCCCTGCCTTGGCGTCATGTTTTTTTTTGTGCTTTTCTTTCTACATTGGTGCTCGGTGCGCCAAGTCGATACGAGTGTGGATAGTGGAGTTTCTCCCCTAAGCCATCTTTCGCCCCCTCTTTCAGTCTGCTTATTCCTAACTCGCATGTGGAGGCTGTTTAGCTTGTGAGCGTGTGACCCTGTGTGTGTGTGCGTGTACCGAAACATGTGGAATACAAAATCCAGCCAAATACGATGCAGAGGGGCTGAACGAAAAGAACGAGTTGCGGATGACAACAAAGGCGTCGTCGGTGAATGGTGGAACAACAACAATAAACGGTGCAGCAGTGAGAGGAATGAAAGGAGGTGGGGGTGGAGTGGGTGGGCCTTGAATAATGACGAGGCGGTCATGCGCTTCGTTCATCGTGCACGTCTTGGCCCCCTCCTCCCCTGAATTCACATCGGTATACCAGATGGGTCGAGAACGTTCACACGAGGAGGATTACATCCTTTCATGTAGGTGATGGGAAGGCTATTTGCGTTGGCGCGCGTGTTTTCCCCCGGTAGTTATTCCCCCTCCCCCTTCCTTAACAATACCCCCCCCCCCCAAAAAAAAAAAAAAACTATTTTCTGACTTTTTTTTTGTCCATTTGAATATCGCAGATTTTCTTTCCCTCCCCCTCATTCGTTTTTCCTTCTTTGCCTCTAAGCGTGCGCACGCAAGTGAATGAAAAAAAAAAAAACGCATTGTCTAGAGGAAGATGTGAAAGAAAAAAAGAGGAGGGGTTTGAGTGAATGACTGCTTTGCTACCACTGCCACGCTCGCCATCCGTTCAAAACATCGCTCCCATGGATACACTCACGCATGCTCGTATACAAGCACAGGTTCTTGCAAGCGAAAACAAAAGAATTACGTACCACGGTATTAACGAGCGAGGATCTTTTTTTTTTCTTGGGGTGGGGTCGGGCTTCTTGTTATTCTGCCGCCTGTCGATTTCTCTTTTTAGAACTACGCCCATCTCATCTCCCGCTCGATATATCTTTGTCGAGATGTCTGACAATACGCAATGCTGATGAGGCACTGGGAGAGGGGTACACGTGTGTTGGTTCATGTCGTCTTTCTGTTGTTCACTTTTCTTTTCGATTATCTTTGTTTTTTTTGTATTTCATTAGTTGCTCTCAAAAAATCTTTTGTCTCAACTGTGGGTTGTGTGCCGCGATGCGCATTATTTCTTCCCCGTCTCTCTTTTCGTTTTTTTTACAGTTTCCCTTCAGGCCTCCCTCCTTCGCCGTCTTTACCCTCTACGATCACCACCTTCTCCATCTGTTGTTGTTTCCGTTTTCTGATTCTCTATTCACGACCCCTCCCCTCCTCCTTCCCCCCACATCAGCTGTCTCAGAGTCTCAGTGCGAGTCTGCTCGCCAAAGGTGTTGTTTCTGTTCTGTGTCTGTTTTCTTTTTATGTCTCTGTCTGCATGTGCTGGTGTACGCACCTCTCTTTCTCTGTACTCGTTTCACTCTTCAATGTAGAGCACCGAGCAACTGCACAGGCGTGTGTGGCATACATCTGACACGCACACAAGCAGTCGTGTATCCATCGACACCGATGGTTCCTCTTCTACACCGAATTCATATAAACAACCCTAAAGAATATAGTAGCGGCGTGGAGAGCATCTCATCCTGCGCGCCCTTACGAAGGGGAATGGTGTTGTCTATGCCACGTGTGCATCCACACATGCTGCGAATAGGCGAAATACATTCTGCTTCACTAAACGCTTCAACACAGTGTATCTGGCACACGTAAAGATGTCGTAGACGGTTGCGTTGACATAGCGTGCAGCCACATTTTGATAGTGGATCGGGTTCAAGGATGCGCGTTTCCGCCATCACCTCTCCTTCCGTCTCTGATTCCTGATTGCTACATATGTCAATGCCAACATAAAACTTCGTGGAAGCTGCACTCTCATTCCTCCTCTCATTATTTCCCGACTACTCGTTTCTCTCGCCCCCTTGCCCTTTTTACCTCCCTTTTTTTGTATGTTCCATATCTCAAAAAAAAATTGTCTATTCTCCACTGGCTCTACGGTATGAGCATTTATTTCGCATTTTTCTCGGTGTGTGGGGGGCTCTGGGTACACCAAACTGGTGTTTGTGTGTGTCATCCGCACCGTTTGCAACGTTTAAGCAGACGAACTCCCCCTCTCCCACCTTTGCTCACATTCCCCCTGTATTTTTTTCCCGGGTTGTTTTCCTCATTCGTTTTCTGACTTAATATATATTTTTTATTCACTGATTCGCCAGCGTCATTTCTTTCGTCTCCACGCTGTGTTCATTTTATATTTTAGTCGCTTTTTTTTTTTTGCAGTGGGCAGCCTTACCCTCAGGTGTGTGAGGATATTTAACTCCCCCGCATACGCACGTATTCTCTTGTAGTCGTTTATCCCAATTTTCTCTTTTAGAGTACTCATGACGTCGCTGAAGGAGCTCAAGGTGGAGTTCGAGGCCAACAAGCGCATCTACGAGAGCGCCTTGCTCACCTTCCATGGTGTCGAAGGCTACGACGTGTACAACTGCTCTGTTCCTTTCAAATACAAAGGAGTGACGCACACCTACGGTCGTGTTGAGAAGCGTGAGGAGTGGGCCAACTCGCATGTACGCCTCTTCGTTGAGACGGGAAAGGATGAGTTCACGGCGATCCAGGAGCTCAGATGGGAGCTGGAGGACCCGTACATTCAAAATGTCAATGGGGAGATGATCTTTGGCGGTACTTATGTATGCAAAGAGGACGGCAATGTGGTTACGTATTACGGCCACTTCTACCGTGGAACACCGGAAAAATTGAGGTATTTCGTATCAGGCCCCGACTACATGAAGGACATACGTGTAGTTCTCCTCCAAGGTGGCCAACTCGGCATCTTCTCCCGCGTCCGAACAAAAAAAGAAATATATGTAGGATTTGCAACAGTCGACACGGTGGATCATCTCACTACTGAGGTGATCGCATCGGCAAAGCCGATTGATTTTATTAAGCCGGATACATGGGGTGGCGTGAACCAGGCATATCTGCTATCGAGCGGTAAAATCGGGTGCATTGCCCACGCCGCGTACTCCGACACAACGCCATCTGGGGATGCACTTCAAGTGTATGTAAACGTTTCCTTCATCTTCGACTCCGAGACACGCCAAGTCGAGGCTGAAAAAATTATCGGGACCAAGTCATGCTATCCGCCTTGCCCGGCAAAGCGGCCCTTTCTCGAAGATTGCGTGTTCGCCTCGGGCATTGTCATGCGCGAGGATGGAAAATGCGACTTGTACAGCGGCGTCGGTGACAGCTACGAGGGCCGCATCACGATCGACTATCCGTTCAAAGAGTACGGCGACATCGTTGGTCAACTGAGCTTCTGAGTGTTCCGACGCCGCAACTTCCCCTATCATCGCTACTTCCCCGCCATCGTCATTTGTATGACTTTCTTTGCGTCTTGATTGTCTGCTGTTTTGCCCACCAACGCTGCATTTACTTTCTCGATCGTCTGCAACCGTAGCAGTAGGTGTCATCAAAAATCCCCTCCTCCCGTTTGCTGAAGCACTCGGAACAAAAAAAAAACTACCCATCGAGGAGCCTTACTTGCTCTTCTGTTGGCCGAATTGTGGTGCAAGCAACTCATCTGAATTCAATCCATCATTCCATTTCTCCCTATTAGTTGCAACACAGTGGGCACCTCGGCGTGATGCCGTGCGGGAGGGGGAGGGAAGCCCAGGTACCTGCGTTGTGGTGACGGCATGGCGATGCGTCGCCGGTGCTGCCGGCGCTTGGGGAGTGTGGGCCGCCCCCGAGGAATGCGCTGCACTGTGACTGGCGTGGGGTCGGTTGTCATGAGGTGACCTGCGTACCTTTTCGGGTGGGCAGCGGTTGCGGCAGATGCGGCGCATCGGTAGCTGCCTTGGCCATCGCTGCCACACGCGTGTACCGCTGTCCCCCTCCACTTGATGGCCGCGTGCCCGTGTTCGGGGACTGCGATGGTGTGGTCTCGTTACCGTATTGCGAAGCGGAGGAGGAAACACTTCAAAACAACAAAAAAAGCGCGACTATTATTTCCTTTGGTTGATGATTTCGTTGTTTCTGTTTCTTTTATGTCCAAGCTTCCGCTGACATTTCTGTGCGAGGTTTTGATGCGACGTTCATACTACGGCAATTGCACACGGCACGGTCTCCCCTCTGTTTTGTTCGCGTCCTCATTTTGTCTTTATTTCAGCGCAGCGTGAAGGCGAGGCTGCTGCAGAGCGTTTTTTTTTTTTTCCATCAATGTTTCAGATGTTAGGGCAGAGGAAACTATGAAACAGCCACAGATACACATCTGCCCGTCTCGGGTGCAGAAGGTAAATCCAAAAGAAAGTTATGCCGGTGGGGAGGCGAAGGCTGTGGTGCACAGTTTATTCCTGTGCTGGGCACCTCCAGGGTGGTTTACCGCCTTGGGCTGCTGTCACCGTCCGTGTCCGACAAGCGTTGCTTCCATCTTTTACAGCTCCCTCCCTGACAGTCTCGTTCGTGTCACATGCATAAATGTCGGTAGGCGAGTTGACTGAAGGATTCTCTTTCATAGAAGGTTTCCCCCCCTAGCTGCAGATACCATTTCCCCCTGATGGACATCAACCCTATCAATAGCACTGGTTGTGGATACATGCACATATAAACGTAAATATATATAAACATATTTATATATATCTATTTAGTGACGTTGACTTCTTTTTTTTTTGCGTTACGTGCTTCCTCCCGAAAAACGCCATTGCATCTCTCCTGCACCTTTTCCTCACTTTTTTTTTTCACCAGAAATACAAACTGCGACTGGTTTGTACTCGACGACGACGCATTTCTCTGCCCTGCCACGAACCCAACATTAAACAAAATTACTATCTAGTTCTCAGAACGTAAAGTTGATTGTCCGTTTGTTTCTTGTTTTAACTTTTTCCTTTTTTGTGTGCTTGACGGCTTTGCCAGTGGTCATTTTTTGCCACTCTCTCTCTACACGAAACTCTCTTGCCCACAGCTCATCGAAATATATATATATATATATATATATATATATATTTATTATTTATATATATTTTTATTTCTTTTATGAGATAGGGTACCTCACCTTTGAATTGCCACATTTTGTGCTTTACGTCACTGGAGTGCGCACATACTCATTCCTTTTCCTGTCTTCCGTTTCGATCCTGCTTAGCGCACAGAAGTCGAAAAGAGAGCTGTCATTCAGTTTTGGAAAAATCAGGCTCATATCCCTGCAATAGCCCCGTTCCCTTTTCCGTCCCTGTTACCAACAGAAACGGCACTATCGATACAATGGCCGACGTCAATCCGTATCTGTGGATCGTCATTGTGGGCGGCTTCGTGTCGTTCCTCACTGGTGCCGGTGTGGGCATGAATGATTTGGCCAACGCCTTTGGTACCACGTACGGTGCACGGATTCTCACCATCACACAGATCGTCATCGTCGCTTCCGTTTGTGAGTTTGCCGGTGCAGTGTCACTCGGTGGTGCGGTGACGTCGACCATCTCCAGCGGCATTGCAGAGCCCAGCCACTTTGCGGAGCAACCGTATGTTTTCATGTACGGTATGCTGTGTGCCTGCGGTGCCGCCTTCTGCTGGCTCGCTGTTGCCACCTGGCTGCGCCTACCCGTCTCGTCTACCCACAGCATCTGCGGTGGCGTGATCGGGTTCGCACTGGTTTACGGTGGCGCCGACGGTGTCAACTGGGCGAAGAGATCAAATGATTTCCCTTTTTTCATCGGTGTAGCTCCAATTGTCGCCTCTTGGTTCATTTCTCCTGCACTGACAGGTGCCGTGGCGGCTCTCATCTACGTCCTGGTTCGATTTTTGGTGCTTCGCCCGAAGAACTGTGTGAAACGTGCAATTTATACCCTGCCAATTATTGTTGGCGTAACATTCTTTCTGGAGTCCTTTTTTGTGCTTTTCAAAGGTGCTTCAAAGCGCCTGGAGTGGGATGTGAACAAGTCTGCCTGGGTTGCAGCGTGCATTGGCCTCGGCGCTGGACTGCTCTCCTGCATCTTCATCCCCCTTCTGAAGCGTTGGGTGGACCGTGATGAGGCGCGTGCTCTCACTGCTGCTCAGGAACGCCCCGGCACGACAGAGGGTTCCAATCAGCGGGAGCCGGACAGCTACGTGGACGTGCGTAAGTCTCGTGAAGTCACCGGTGACGTCGTTGCCGAGTCAGAAGCCTCCGATTCGGATCGCTCGGAAGAGCCCCAGGTCACTGGCACCAGCGGCCTCAAGGTTCAACAGTACAACTGGCGTGCCGAACGCGTCTTCCGCTACCTACAAGTGTTCACCGCCATCTGCGCCTCCTTTGCCCACGGTGCCAGCGATGTGAGTAACGCCGTAGGCCCGCTCGCCGCCATCTACCAGGTCTACCAGACGGGCACTGTGGCGGGGAGATCCTCTGTCGAGATCTGGGTCTTGTGCCTCGGTGGTGCTGGTCTGGTTGTGGGTCTTGCCACCTTTGGTATCCGCCTGATGCGTCTGATGGGCGAGGATCTGACTGTCATCACGCCGAGCCGTGGATTCTCTGCGGAGCTGGCTGCAGCGCTTGTCGTTTCCTTTGCCTCCGGCTATGGTATTCCCGTTTCGTCCACTCACTGCATCACTGGCGGCGTCATTGCCATCAGTATCGTCGATGTCGGTTTTCTGAAAATCCGCTGGTTCATGGTGCTCAAGATGTACGGGGGATGGGTATTTACCCTCATGATCACCGCCCTCACCTCTGCCACGTTCTTTGCTCAGGGTGTCAGCGCCCCAGCCATGTAGTGCGGTCTGCCTCGTGCACACTGTTAACATTGTCAGCTATATATTTTTTCTCGCTGTATCAACGGCATTTACCCTCTGTTGATATTATAACTCTATTTTTTACTTTTATGTTTTATGTGTTTTTGAGCCATTAGCCAAGTTCTCATTCTTTTCCAGGCATCATTTGCCTTGACGTTTGCTTTCGTATGGATGTGATGTTTTGGCATCTCCGCGCTCTCCCTCTTCGTCTCCGTGGCGAAGGGCAAGCTCGTGTGCTTGTTCGCCCTTCTCTCTACGTTTTAGGTTACTTGGGGCAATGAACTTCACTGGCTCGAGTCTTCACATACAGACTTGTCAGTTGTGTAAACGTCTATCGATCACGAACATACTTCACACACTTCCTTCACAGGAGTACGGCTTTGATTGCGCAAGATTGACTGATTTCCTTTCTTCTTCCCGTCTAACCTCATCTTTGCCACTCACCGGAAAGGACGTTGCATCGGTCTCTTGTTTATGTGTTTCTCTCTAACTCCCTCGCTTATAGATTTAAGCCATTTTTTTTTGTCTTCCAGATTCACGCCTCCTCTCCAATCTCTTTTTTTTTTTTACGTCTATTTCGAGGTCCCGTGGCACTGTGCAACGTATAGGATATTTATTATGTATTCACAGCAGTCTGTCTAGTGTTTCTTGCTCTCTCTGCGTTGCTGTTCTGTCCTTTCTCACGGGTGTGGTACTCGCGCTGGGAAAACGAAAAAGAATCCTATGAGCACACTGATCTGGACAGGAGCACAAGAAGGGCAAATCGAGAACAGAGCTGAATACGCCGTACAAGGTCCTTTTTTTTTCGTTCTCACTTTCGTGATTTCTGTTCTGATCTATTTTTGTCTATTTTTTTCATTTTTTCTTCACGTTTCTTCCCCCTCTCTTTATAATATATATATATATATATATATATAA
>CM007331.1:0-12641 GCA_000333855.2 Endotrypanum monterogeii
CTAACCCTAACCCTAACCCTAACCCTAACCCTAACCCTAACCCTAACCCTAACCCTAACCCTAACCCTAACCCTAACCCTAACCCTAACCCTAACCCTAACCCTAAACCCTAACCCTAACCCTAACCCTACCCTAACCCTAACCCTAACCCTAACCCTCTCGTAGTACTGCCCCCCCCCCCGGATTTCCCCATAGAGAATAATGGAAAGGAGCGGGGCCTTTAAAAAAAAGCTTTTGGCGAGGACGGCCCCGAAATGGAGGCGGGAGGAACACAGAAAACGAATACCGAACGAGCCGCATGGGCCCCCAATCCGTGCAGGTAGGGCAGAACCACAGAATGTCACTTGCGCTTTCCTTGTCGCTTTTTTCCCTTTATTTATAATAGCGGTCGGCAAGCCTAACTGCCATGATGTGCTTTTTGCACTTTTGACAAGGCGCATGAGCAGCTTACTTCTTGAGAAACATGATATCATAGCAGGAAATTTAGTTGCGAGATGGGAGGCAAAGAATAAAGAAAACTTTTAACCGAAAAATGCGCCAAAAGAACAGAAAGGTTTTACCGAAGCATAGAAAATAAGTGCGAATGGAGGAGGCCAACGCGTGACACCATGAGAAGAATGCCATTTACGAGGTGAAGGGCTGCAGCACTTCGACTAAAGTAGAGAATACGGACACCCAAGTAGTAGATATTTCTTTGGCGAACGACCAAAGTATAAAGCGAAAGAGTTTGCAGCACATATGCAATATGGGGATGAGAATTCAAAGTTACGCCGACTTCGGTTTCCAGCAACCGCGAAAACTATTGGTAGGAAACCAGAGAATACCTTCGAAAAGAGACATGTAAAAGAAATCCCAAAGAGAGGACAAGCCTGAAACAGAAAATGTGGCGGTCAATAAAAGACGGGCAAAAGCGGTGAGCAAATTGAAAATTATTTTTTTTCGCAAAAGAAGCAAAGAAAATCCCAAAGAAAAAAAAATGGCGTATAGATGAGTAAGCAGTTGTGAAAACCGCTTCATCGGAAGTTGGTAATGTGAAAAGGTGTTCGTCTCCTGATCTTTTCAAAGTCCTTTCCCGCCTGCCACGGAAAAATTATCCCAGATAATTGGAGAGCGGGTTCCCGTGAGGAATTTCACCTGTGGGCCCCGGCCGGGCAATAGATGCACCGCCACGGGCTCCTTGGATTGCCCCTTCTCCTATGGTGGTCGGAAAAAAACCACCGACCTCGGCGACTTCATTAATATGGATTTGGGGAGGCTACAAAAGATAGATGCAGAGTGAGAATCCGTATTTGACACAGGCGTACTATGGGAGATCCTCTGTGTGACCGCTTCCGATGAACCCCACCATTAGAAACACCTGGGAATCCACGCGGCGGCTCGCCGCAGGTAGCCGACACACCTGATCGGAGCACAAAAACAGAGACCCCCCAAAGATCCCCTAGTAAGGTACAAAGGGTGTTTGCCAATGCTTTTTTTCATATCGTTCGCCACTCTTGAATAGACTTCTTCACATAAATCACCCCCCGTGGCGCTTTGAGAATCCATCAACCCACGGGGACGTAGGTGATGCCTGAACCCTCCGATGGAGGAAAACCCCAGCTGTAGACCACCAGCCACCCTTTGACCAATAGGCGATAAGCTGCATCGGGAAATTGATTCTTACGAGATACTTTTTTTCATGGAATTTTTCATCGCGCACTGCAAGGTACTGTTTTCACCATCGGTCGAATTTACCACACCCAACCTTACTCAGACCTCCACGAGGGTCGCATGACACCACCTGAATGTAAAACAAATCAATCCAAGAAGCCCTTTTTTTCTCGAGATCACATTGGCTGCGAGACCCGCCCTCATCATTCTAGCCCCCTTTCATCCCCCAGACTGCTCAGCATCGATTCATCTTTATGGATGCCCCCTCAGAAACAAAGGGCGACAATGCCAAACACTGCACTAGAAAAGGCTACACACAGAAAGGTCTTCTTGGCGAGGGGTGGCGGCGGCGTGGGCATTTGTTTTTGCCCCACGGCGGGCCGCACGCCAACGGGCGACCCCCCCCCAAAGCCCGGGGAGGTCATGCCACAAAGTCTGTCAGAAGGTGGGTGCAATCTGAAAAAAGCTGAACGCTTCAACGACGTGAAAGTGGCCATTCGTCAAGGCACGGTTCCAAAGAGGTCAACCCTCTTTGCTTATCCTGTAGTTTATGAGAAAACTTTCCGTAATCGGAGCCTGTTGGGTTCGCGAGAGTTTCCTTGCCTCTCACTTTTGCCGAGTGGAGTGAGGATTGCTGCTTGGGGACTGCTTCGTGATGTTTCAAACCCTGATTAGGATAGTATGGCGGAAAACGACGAGCTTTATTTCTGTCGAAGCAATGCAACTTTAGGGGCAAGTTGTTCAGAATTTACAAAGCACACTGCCTTCGGAAATGTCAGTGTAGCCCATCAACGAGAACAATGCACTATTTGCGTATGAGGAGTCCTCACGAGCTTCATGAATTGACTCTGCGAATGTCTTTTTTTTTCAGTCATCTTTGAAACTAGGAAGACAAATTCGTAATGCAACGTTGTTGTTTTTTTTTTGACCGTATTTTTGTCCCTCAAGCTTGGTGTTCAAACGTTTACACAACGCGACATGCTGAGGACGAGCTCAAAGCTGTGTGTTTCCCTCATACACTGGATAAATCACCCATTTGGGAATTGGACCAAGTATCTGGCTCTCCAGAAGTTCTGAGAACTAAAGCGGTTGTTCATAAGACCAATGGCAACAAATTTGACTCACATGTAGTGGGCGCTTCTTGAATGTATTCATGGCAACAGTGGAGATGATGCTCTCGTGGAGAGACGAATACGCAGTAAATACTAGAATGCATGACGTAAGCTTATATGGGTGTTAACCCTTCCAACCTACGTGTCCTCTACGCCCTCCCGTGCGTGTTATCCACTGCACAACCTATTATGATTTGCTCGAAGGAACCACTGCTTCAGATCTCTTTGCCTGCGAGAGTGTGATTGCTGTGGCATACCTCCCACATGTACCGACAACGACTCATCGCATTCTATGAGTACAATAACCCTGCGTGCCTGGGGTCAGTAGATGATATCTTGGAGATTTTCGAAGGTCGTGAAGAGGAGCTTTTCCGAGTCTTGGAGGAGAAGTATGGAATACGTGGGAACGATCTGGCCTCGTTAAGCAACGGGAACGCTTCTGTTACTGCACTTCGAGAGTCACAGGAGAACCTTCCCAGCTCTGCCAAGCAGGTGGCAAATGTACCGAGGAAGCGAAGTGGATCGTCAAGCCGTCAAGTTCGCAGAAAGATCACCGAGCCACCTTCTGCTAAAAACAAAGAAGTTCTCGAGCTGAGGAGCAGATTGCAAGCAACACATGTTCAACGTAACGTTGATGAGCCCACAGATACGACGGGGAAACCCTCTGAACCAGGAGCTCCGAGCAGGTCACAACAGCAAGTGGGTGAAGAGAGTTTTCCGAATGTGGCTGGCAACTTCAAAGCTGAGATTGAAAAGCTTTCGTCGATAAACCTTCATCTTCGAAAAGAAATCATAGTTTTACAAGCAGAAAAGGAAGCATTGCGACGGCAGAAAAGAAAAGATGAAGAATTGTTGAAAATGCTGAGAGAACGGATAGCCGAAAGTAATGAAAGAGAATACTCTCTTCTTCAATCATTAGGTGCTCGAGAGCTGGAAACGGATGCGCCGTTGCATGAAAACGAATTCATGGAGATCATTCGTCGGAGTCAAGAGCAGCTAGCTGCTTTTTATGAGGACAGGATATCTTTTATGCAAAATGAGATGGAAAACTTTTTTGTACACGCTTCCTCTTGTCTCCGAGAAAAAGACTCCATTATTGAAGCCCTAAAGAAGGAGAATGCATAGAATCGATAGTCTGCAATGTGGAGCTATTGTTTTTTTTGTTTTATTTACTAGATCCAGCCAATGTGACCTGAAAGAGTAAAAAGTCAAATAGCCGTTATCTGAGAAATATTTGACAAACTGTGAATGAGCGGAGTTATTATACCTCAACATGTCACGTGAAATTGTTATTTGCGTACCATTTACATCTCTTCCGTTTTCTTTTAGTGGCAGTGATGTTAGTGCCTGTGGTTACAGGCACCGTTAAGGAGGCAATGTTGTTACAAGGTAAATCCGTAGAAGATCCAGCTTTTGTGTGCCTACTATCGCAATTCTTTTTTCTTGTAATGTCCCTATCATCGGTATTTTTTTTTGTGTTCCCGTGTGGAATCCGAAAAACCTCTGCTTGAAATGCTTCAGCGAAGAACACCGCTGGCTTCGAGTGGTGACGTCTTGTCTGTGAAACAGATGCTTCCACTGTGCATCACACCAATGAGTTTTTCCTGGACGGTTTTGCAGGAAGATTAGCGCCAATTAACCTGCAGGGGCACTGTGCCCAGTTGTTTGAAAGCGGCCTTGGTGTTGCTTCTCCTGATCCGGGAGAGTACCCCTGATCTGAAAGGCGAAATGCGTATCATGCGGATGTCTTACCCGACAAGGAACTTTCAGACGACGTGCAAGTCAATTTCGATTTGCCTCTTCGATCGTTGTCGTGCACTCAATGAAGGATCGATGTTTTCGATGACAGAGCGTTGGTAATGTTCAAGGAGTAAACGCATAAGGTGTCAATCACCTTCAATAGAAAAGTTCTGTATAGGGAGCTTCTCGAGATTATCGACAAGGAACTGAACATTTTTGATTCACGTTATATCAAACTGTGCTTTTCGTGCCCATAATCGGTCATAGTAAGTGTAGCCCAAGTGGAGCGCATTAGTGAAGAGAGCAGGTGTTTCAACACTTCGAGGCGGTTTCCGGATCTCTCTGATGAAATAGGAAAGGGGACCTCAGGGATCGAGTCTATACCCCAGTGTCTGTATCAGTTTTAGGTCCAGGAAACCAAGTATAAGGTTGTCGATTTGTGCAAGTTTGGAAAGATTTGTATGTGTCTTTTTCCGTTCTCGACGAACAGGAACCTTGTACGCAGCAAAAAAAAAAATGTTCTTTGTCTGGATATTCTTCATATTTTCACTAGGAATCGATCTTGAGATGGTGGAGCGGTTTTCGAATCACCAAGTGCCGGTGCTTCTTTCCGGGCGTACGCCAACACTGAGGACATATTTGGAAATCCCGTAGCTGATATCGGCTATCCGTACAACATGCAGAAGCGGGAAAAAACATAGATTACATAATACTCATGAGTATAGTGCACAAAAGAGCAGGCGAACTATTGTCTTGGCCTGTGGTAATACGGTTTCTGCTCTTGCATTCTTTTTCGAAGCTGTCTCAAGCGAAGTAAAGGCATTTGAGAAGCAGCTCTTCTCACATTTCCGGTGCAATTGTGCAGTATAATAGGTGAGTTGTTGCCTGTTCTGGTCTTCATTGACAGGGTTGTGGTGTTGTGGATCGCCCTCTTCGGGCAGAGACGATAGCTTTTTCTTCCCCCTTATCCGATGTAGAGCGCAATAGTCCAAGAGAAATACAAGGCGTACGTGAGTGCTCTCCCAAACTCTTCGAGGCGAGCTTCTTCCTCACTCGTCTTCGACTTTTCCTCTCTCCGTTAACTGCCCTGATCCTCTAGAGGGTTTATACTGTACGGGGACTCTACTGTTGTGCACATGAGTAACAATGTCGACGTCGAAAAGGGTCCTATGTGAAGGATTTCCACAGGATCCTTTGCTTTACACTGGCTTCACTTGCTCCTTTTCTGTTTTTGAAAAACTGCTCCATACATCAATATATTTTCCCGTTCGCTTTTTCACTATTTCTGGTGCTCGCTAGGCGACGATGTTTTGATGTAAACGCTCTTACTTAGTCCAAAATCAAATAACTGGATTCTCCCAAGTTGCACATCATCTTTTGGGTGCAGCGTAGTAAAATAGTAGGTTACCAAGTATAGGAGCAATCGCATGTTTGTGCTTGCATACACGTAGAAGCTATGTTCCGCTCTCAGTTCCTTCGCTCTGTACCAGCAGGTGTGGCGAAAGCACCAGAGCACTTGCCCGAGTGGGCAATAAAGAAGCGGACGTACCTTAGCTTGGCACTCGACCGTTGGGCACTGAAGCTTCAGAGGTTTGCCACAAGGGTAGTGTCTATTAGCGATCGCATGATGGGTGTCCAACCAAAGGAAGAGCTCTATCGAATTCCACGTCTATTGAAGGTCAGTGGAAAGCGACCTACGGTAATGGATAACTGTTTTATCGCGCCAAGCGCACTGGTAACGGGTGACGTGCATGTGGGCAGAAAAAACTATATAGGTTACAACGCTATCATTCGTGCCGAAAAAGGGGAAAGCATTCACCTTGGCGAGAGCTGCAACGTGCAGGAAAAGGCAGTGGTCACGGGAAACACAACGGTGGGCAAATGGACTACCATAGAGCCCATGGCAATCGTCGAGTCTGCTGATATTGCATCGTGTTCGTTTGTTGGTGCCAGTGCAATTGTTATGAAAGGTAGCAGTATTGAGTCTGGTGCTATGCTATGCGCTGCAAGCGTCCTCCAGTCTGGCGCGGTTATCCCTTCCGGTGAGATGTGGGCAGGAAATCCTGCCCAAAAAGTGGCCGACCTGACTTCAAAGGAACAAGATGACATAATCAAAGCAGCCAAACATTCGGTGCTGCTTGCCATCGAGCACCACGACTCTTGGGAGCTTACCTGGGAAGAAATAGAAGATCAACGCGAGGCGCGAGAGCATTTTGCACGGTACGCTGAAAATAACCGGGAGGTTCGTGTCAAGGCCATGTATATCAAGGAACCTCCGCGTCCAAACCGCAAGAAAATGGGACGTCGTACGCCACACGAACTTGTCGAGGGTACTGAAAACGCTCCTGCGCTCGCCGAGAGTATTCACCAGGGCTACTGAGCTCTGTTGCTCTGAATCACAACACTTCAATAGATATATTTCCGCTGACCATGCAACGGGGCGGGGCTTAGCGTGTAGGGTATTCATGTGAAAATAGTATTGTTTCACTAGGCGTCTGTTTTTTTTTTTCTGCTGCTGTAGTTTGCTCCGTGAACGAAACTGGCTCCGCTCCACTTTAGTACTCGAGAGTCGTTTTTTTTTTTTTTGGTACCCCTTCACGTCTAGAAGTTTGAAGAGAAGTTTTTTTTTTTTAAATGGGCTTGCATATTTTCCCTATTGCAGCGGATACCACAGCGTAGGCGTATGAGCATCTAGTGCCCACGCGGTGGATGAACTCGATCGCTGCCGACGGTGGCACGGGCGAGCCCCCGATGGAGTCGGGAGGTCCGTGCGGTGCATCGTTGTGTTTTTTTTTTGTTTCTTGCAGGGAAGCGGCGGGGCTGTGTTGAGGCAACTGGTTTTGTCATTGCTGGGCACGGCGCGATGGGCGTGTGAAGGAACGAGACGGAACGTACGTCCATCGTTTGGAAACATAGACAAGCCGTGGAGGGGATTGAAGCATCAGTTATCGATAAAATATAGTTGTGATCATGTGTTGGTACTCGTAAATGGAGAGTGGGAAAGAGGGACGGCGCTTATGAGAGGCTTTGGAGCCCCTAGCGTCGTGAACCCAGGATGATGCTGTCCATTTTCCTCGGCTACATGCTGAAGCAATCGGAGGGTAGAGGCTGACGTGTGATACTGTCGCTCACCGGTTAATGAACAAGTCTCTTCACGTGCAACTTTCGATGTATCTGTGCCCTCGACACACCCCTGTTTACCGTTTTGCTCAAGTTGCTTTTTGTGAATTTCATAACTGCTTTGTCGGTGTAGTTGTCCTTCAGAGTCTGCGGAGTCCCCACATCCTCTTTTCTCAAAGAAGCTTAGGACAATGGAGCCCATTATATCCTGCGACAACATTCACAAAACGTACCTCCTTGGTGCTGAGGGCGTGCCAGCCTTGCGTGGCTTGGATGTGGAGATCACCCCAGGCCAGTTTCTCGTTGTATACGGCACGAGCGGCGGTGGCAAGAGCACGCTCCTCAATGTGTTCGGCACAATCGACACGCCGACGAAAGGGAATCTGTTTCTTTTCGGAAAACGTGTGACAGAGCAAACACCAGACTCAGAGCTGGCATCGATACGCTGCCAGCGAATCGGGTTTGTCTTCCAGTCCTTCAACCTTATTTCTACAATGGATTCGCTCGACAACGTGTCGCTGCCGATGAAAATCAAAGGCTCACTCTCACAACACGACATCAAAAAACGTGCAAAAGAACTTCTTGAGTTGGTTGGACTCGGTCACCGGCTGCATCACTTTCCATCCATGCTTTCTGGTGGTGAACAACAACGTGTGACGATCGCCCGCGCTCTTGCCAATAAACCTGATGTCTTGCTCCTCGATGAACCTACCGGCGATCTGGACACTAAAAATACACTCATTATCATGAACATTCTTCTTCGGCTGAATCGTGAGCGTGACCTGACGATGGTGATGGTGACCCACGATGTGTATATGAAGCAATATGCCCACCGTGTCCTTTACATGCGAGATGGAAAACTTAACTCAGTGGAATCTATCCCCGAAGGTGTCCGCGAGCGCGCGTGGAATGAGTTACAAGAAGACCTGCGAAAAGCGAATTCCACGGAGGAACAGAGAGTCATAGTCACCAGCGTGCAGCGTAAACCCCAGGACTACCCCACTTTTTCTGCACAGTGCCCATTGAAACTGGAGGAGGATCCGGAAATGCAGGAAATTGTGGATGTGCTTTTCGCCCTCTAAATGGGCAATGTAGAGTCCTTTTTTTTCCACGTTGTTCGGTGCTTCTTTCTCTTTCCCTATTGCATAGCCTTAGCCTACATGTGTCTTATCCTTTGCATGATAATTTCAGTATTTTCTGTACATATTGTGGTCTATTGGTTTTCTTTTTCTGCCGCGCTTGCTTCCCAACGTGGTCCAGAAATTCTCAGCTTTTTACGGCAGCTCTTTTTGAAACATCATATTGCAGATGCTCGCTTTCAATTAAAAAAAAAACAAGGAGTGAAAGAAAACAGCGAAGGAAGGAAAATGAAATATGTCTCTAGAGAAAGGGCTACACTTGTGTGTTACCTTTGTACCTCTTCTTTGAGTGCCGAGTGAATGGCTATGAGTTGACGGAGGAACAGATTTGCGGTCAACGTATCTTCGCGTACCCTAAACCATCTCTGTTCCTTATCGCAACCGATTGTATCTAATGAAAAGTGGCACTTCTTTTCTCCATCAGTTATCCCTCCATATATGTCTGGTTTTGACATATTCTTTCATTTGATGGCTCTTTAACAGGGTCTCTTTTTCTTCAGAAGAATGATTCAGAGAAGGGTATTGCAAACATAATGCCGTGAGGATGGAGGCTCTGTTGCTTGTCAAAGTATGTCTTCGATGCGGGCATCCGTACGTTTTCCGCCTCTCGCGTTTCGGCTGTGTTTTTTCATGTGCTTGCGAAGAGTGTATTCATGTGCTGAAAGCGGCGGCAGCTTTCTCAGCAGCACTACGCGATCAAACGATAAGGGTACCTTTTGTTCCGTTCATCTCATCACCATTGTGTGAGCTTACTTCTTCCATGAAGGTAGCGGTTGTGGAAGTTGACTTTCTCCAAGATCTTGTTTCTGTACACTTTGTCAATTTAAACGAAAGCGACGTAGCGCGAGTGGTGCGAAGCCTGTCCTTCGCACTTCACGAGCAGCTGGTGCGCAGCGATGCGATTCTAGTAGGCCCTGTGGCGGTGATGGACCAACTCATTGAGGAGCTCCTCGAGTCTGCACAAGACCCCACGCTTCCTTTCTTTGTCAACCCACCTCCCCCTAGCCTGTGCAAAGCTGTGTCTGATATTCTGAACAGTGCCCTGCCCAATGCTAAAGTCGACCAGATTCCACATCTTCTTCGTGAAACTCTGAAAGCTCATCAAGTGGAGGGTGTGAGGGCAGCGCTTCGATGGGGAGGGCGCGTTCTGTTCGCAGATGATATGGGTGTTGGTAAGACGTTGCAGGCGTTGGCCACCGTGGCTGCGCTTCAAGCTTATCCACTTCTTATTGTATGTCCTTCGGCAGTGAAATTCATGTGGGCAGACGCAATTGAACAGTACCTCTACGAACAGGTACCCGTCGATGAGATTCATTTGATTCACGGCGCAAATGACGCCCTGAGCCTCGATGCGCAGCCAAAGGTTGTGTTAGTCAGTTATCATATGGCAGCTGTGCTGGAAAGGCAGTTAAGGTCTCGCAGCTGGAAGGGTCTCGTTTGCGACGAAAGCCACCTGCTTCACACAAATATTAGCGGAGTGGATGCAACTTATACTCGCGTGGTAAGCGCTATCGGGAAAGAAACTCCTTACTGTTTCTTGCTCTCTGGAACACCAGCCACCGATACCCCATTCAATCTTTTTAATCAGATTGACATGCTCCGCCCTAGCTTACTAGGGGAGTCCCGCCTCGAGTTTGCGATGCGGTACTGCCGGCTGACCCTTTCTCCCTACTTGCAGGTTGGGGAACTGATAAGAAAGATAGAGCTCTCATCCCTTCTACGTTCTTGCTGTATGCTGCGCCGACTAAAGGAAGATGTACTGGAGCTGCCCCGAAAACGTAGGGTTGTTTTGCGGATAGCGCATCGTATGGAGCCAGACAGTGGCGCCCGCCGCGGTGGCAGCACGTCGTATCAAAAGCAGTACGCAAATAATTGGAAGGCTAACTGGCACGGTATTATGGAAGCAGTCGACCACTGTTGTAGCAAATACGACCGCGTGGTGCTTCTGGCGCACCATATCGAGCTGATCGACTCCCTCACTCAATGGGCTCGTGCTCACCGTAAGCAGGCCGTTTGCATTGACGGACGGGTGCCTGCGCAGCATCGTCAAGATCTCCTCCACACATTCCAGTCTGGCAAGGCTAAGATAGCCGTAATCGGCATAACGGCCTGCGCTGTGGGTATATCACTAACGTCCGCTCAGTGTGCTGTGTTCTGTGAGCTTCCCCCGGACGCATCGTGGATGCGGCAGGCAGAGGATCGTCTGCATCGACCTGGGCAGTGTGAGGAGGTTTTTGTCTACTACTTGCTCGGACTCCATTCGCAGTTCGACGCAGAGCTCTTTTCCCGTGTGTGCATCGGATTTTATGATGCAGAAAAATCACCGAATGAACACCTAGCGCTTTCTCAAGTGGCTCATGAAACCCACCCAACACTGCAGCTAACATACGCCCCACACGGACCAGCTCTGGACTCAGTACAACCACTTGCGGACCCCTTTCTCTTTTGTGTAAGCAAAAACACCGCCCGCATCCATGTGCGCTCGAGCAACCAATCCGGCTTTTACACCACGTTCTCCTGGCAGGATGCGCGACAGTGCGTTCAGCTCCGCCAGCATCCGGTGTGGCGGCAGCTCGGCAGTTTCCTAGACACTTTTACCTCTCTTTCACCGTTTAGTCGCCGGCAACTTGTGCTCTCTCAGGTGTGGCTGCCTGCTGTCTTCGTATGGAAAAGTCGAGGAGCGGAAGTCGATGCCTCGAAACGGTGCAGCCGCTATGCGAGGTCACAGCTTATTGGATGGGGTGTGTGGTGGGAGGTGCACCGATTGTACCTCCCCATGCGCTACTACTTCGGTCCCCTCAGCTCTACAGCCAACAGCAGATACGAAGCAGGCTGCCTGAACTGCAAAGCGAGACTTCCACAAGTCGACAGAAGTGATTGGAACTTACTCCCAGGGTTAGTTTGCCGTGTTCGTAACGGCGACCATGAACTTTTCTGCTCGGGAAAGTGTAGGCTTTCCTTCTTTATTCGGCGATCCAGTGGTGCGATTCGTCGTAGTGTGGTGGGTTTTGACAAAGGTGTTTGCACTCATTGCCATGTCGACTGTGAGGTGTTGTGCGCGTCTGTTGCGGCGGTGCCGGGGCGGCGAGAGCGCTTGGCCGCGATTGCGCAATTGCACCCGCAGCTGCTCCAATTTCCCGCTCTCTGTGAGAGAGTCGTCTCGAATCCTATTCCCGGAAACTTCTGGCACGCTGATCATGTGGTGCCAGTTTCGTGTGGTGGCGGGGAAGCTACTCTCGAGAACCTACAGACGCTGTGCGTCGTATGTCACTCTCTCAAGACCCAGCAAGATATGAAGTTATTACGGCAGCAGCGTCTTGGGTTACGACTACAAGAGCCGGTAGTCCGAACAACAGTGGAAGCTGCCTGGATTAGGAGTACGACGTCTAAAGGGTCACGTGTTACGTGGCGAAAAGTTCAGTCTGATACTGTCGAGGTCGTATAGCTTGTTCTCGAAAAGTTTTCCCAATAATATATATATATATATATACATATGTTTTTTTTTTACTGCTGTGCAATATGTGTGTTTTCACGACCTCATCAAGCGCTCTTGCTTCCGTGCTCATACTGCCAGTCCATGCGGGTATCGAATTCAACCATTACCTTTCAGTATCCAGTTTCTGAACTCGGCTGCAGAAATATCTGTGGAGATCTGAAATGGCAACTCAGCTCTAAAGTATAAGAGGCGTAAAGGGTACCATATCATCTTTCTCCTAGAGTTTGAGTAGTGCGCACTGCAGACTCAACTGTAGCTTTCCTTGGTACTGTGCATGACGATTCTCTCCCTCTAGAGCTACACTAGACAAGTCTTCTATGGCATGCTCTCGTCTCCACGTGCGCGCCTTTCGTCAGGACTTTTTTACCAGTTACATCACAGGAC
>CM007331.1:22767-43735 GCA_000333855.2 Endotrypanum monterogeii
GCAGCAGCAGCGCGACGACGCGGTGCAGCAGGCACAGCAGCGGGTCGAGGACCTGGAGCAACTCTCGCAGCAGGTGCAGGCCATGGACGCTCTTCGCACGGAACTGGCGGCAGCGCAGCAGCAGCGCGACGACGCGGTGCAGCAGGCACAGCAGCGGGTCGAGGACCTGGAGCAACTCTCGCAGCAGGTGCAGGCCATGGATGCTCTTCGCACGGAACTGGCGGCAGCGCAGCAGCAGCGCGACGACGCGGTGCAGCAGGCACAGCAGCAGCGGGAGCTAGCCGTATCGATGAGGGGGGAAGTTGAAAAGAAGTCGACAGAGCTCGAACAGCTGGAAGCAGGTCTCCTCAACTGGAAGGAAAAAGTGAAAGCCGCTAAATTGAAGGACAGTGAAGAGATCCGGCAGCTGAGGGGCGAGTTGGATGAGTGGAGGAGTGAGGTGTTGAAGGTATCGGTAGCAGTGCTGACGTTGTGTTGTGGTGTCTGTAGTTCTGAGGATCCTGTGTCAGCGGTGATCTGGGGAGCAGGTGTGACCGAGATTATAAGTAAAACCCAAGTTCTTTTGGAGAAACTATTCTCGGAGGTTGCGAAGGAAGGCACGTGGATGGGGATTCAAGCGGGTACAGAACTCCTTACTGCGCATCTGCGTGCTTGTGCGACCGCGGCAGGAGAGGCTGAGGCGAAGGTGAAGTATTTGGATGCTGATGTATTGCGGCTGAAAGAGTCGGAGCAATTATGGCAAGCGCGTTGTGAGGATGCGGAAGCGCGTGTGGAGAATCTAGACGAGCAGTTGAAGTGCACGTCGGCTCAAACTGAACGGATCCAGTACCTGGAGCAAGAGAACAACGATCTAAAGACGCGATGCAACCTTCTTAGAAAGGAGCTTCAAAGGCAGCGCGACGCCGTTCAATTGGATCGAACGCAGCTGTATGAGCCCACAAATGCCGATGCCTTTGTGGCGTCTACCACGCAGAGTTCCAGTGCAGTGCAATCTTCCTTCTCTGTCGCAGCAGGCGGGGCGTCTGATCGAGAGGCAGCGACATTGGTGAGCAGCAAAGACGTGCAGCGAGCTCCCGTAAAGATCAAGTCAAAGTTGGATCAGCTTGCCAGGGAAAACGACGAGCTCAAGCGAGAGAATGCACATAACAACAACACCATTGCTCAGTATGTCAGGGAGTTGGAAGGATACAAGGCTAATGAAAAAGTTCAGATGAGCATTGAATATCTCCGAAACATAGTGCATCAGTATCTCTGCGCCGGAGAGGATTTGCGTCCGAAAATGATCCCAGCGATTTGTACCGTCTTGGAATTCAGTAGCAAACAAAAAGAAGACGTAGTAAGCGCGAATCCTCGATGCCCCCAATTTCACTGATTCGTTTCGACGCAGCTCAGTGAGGCGACTGTAGGCGTAACTGAAAATCCTCATGCACTCCGATTACATGGCTGAGTTTATCACGAGGAGGCTGTTGAGGTAGTGGAAGCCTCAGAGAATGGTGTGGCGGTCCTGGCTCAGTGGCATCTCGTGCTCATTGGGCTTGTCATGAGTGTCCTACACCTCACCGCAAAACGAATTCTACAACACTTATGCATTTGCGGCAAAACAGAGGAGGTATTCGTTTGTTGCCTCCTTCTTTTTTCTTTTCTATTGCAGTGGACACCACAGCGTAGGCGTATGAGCATCTGGTGCCCACGCGGTGGATGAACTCGATCGCTGCCGACGGTGGCACGGGCGAGCCCCCCATGGAGTCGGGAGGTGCGTGCGGTGCATCGTTGCTGGTGTCTGCGGGTCCGCTCCTGGATGTCGGTGCTTCGGCGCGACCCGCTGATGCAAGCGCGTCCCACACGCCCCACCGGTGAGGTGACCCGCGGTGCGATGCATCGTTGTGGTTTTTTTTTGTTTCTTGCAGGGAAGCGGCGGGGCTGTGCTGAAGCGACTGAGCATGCCATTGCTGCATCGCGTGTGTACCATTGCTGGGCACGACGCGGTGGGTGGATTGTGGCGTTGAGCCCACGCTCAAGGGTGAAGCGTACCACGTTACTAACTGGAGAAAGAAAAAAAGTGTTGGAGTTTATGCGGCCACTCTGCAGTCGTGCAGCCAGAAGTAGTTTTGCGTCGCGACTCTTCCAGTCAGAATGAACTCAAACATACAATGATGATTTTCCCGTGTACACGAACTGGTGTACGGCAAGATGCATGTCATCTCCAAGAATGCGTGGAGCAAGTACGAAAAACATACATTTTTTTTTTCCTGCACGGTTTTCTTTGCACCTTGCGTACTGAATGCAAAAACTACGTCACCCTTCTGAGGCGCCTGCTTTGAAGGGAATGAGTGGTTTTGAACAGGTTGCGTCTGGGAGGCGGCCGGTAGTGCACTCTTCCCTTTTCTATTTTTTTTTTTTGTATTGTCTCCCCTCGCCTCACCCTATCAACTTCTCCTTCAGCAGCTGTACTGCTATCTCCGTGATGCAGGCGTACTACACCCATCATTTCTTTGTTTGTCATACACACCGAGCATAACACTGCCATTACATAGCTTTTTCTTGTGGTGAGATAGGCACTCATGGGGAAACGAGATCTCGAGAAAGAAAAGCAGCTGGAGCTGGCTGCAATTTGGGGCAGTGAAGTCCAGGGCGACGCACGCTTTCCTAAACGACGGGGAGCCGCTCACAAGAAAGACAGCACTGCGGTCGATAATAATGACGATGTCGACCCAGACGTCCTCTCAGAAATGGGAAGTGATACCGGAAGCGTTGCGAGCAAGCGCAGTGATACGGTGAAGAAAGAGGCGCGAAAGTCTGTCAAAAAAAAAACCAACTATCGCCTTCATTGTTTTGTTGAGCCAGGCACAGAACTGAATGCTGTTCGCACAGTGTTCGAGGCGTACGATCCAAAGGTCGAAATTCGTACAGCGCAGAAAGGAAATTTGCTCAACAAGTCACAGTTCGCAGTGCTTACATTTCGGAACAAAGCAATGGCGCTGCACGCAGTGAAGACGCTCGACGGATCCAATCAGCGTGATCTGCTGGGTGTGAGTAGTCTAAAGCTGAACCTTATGCTGACAAGACAGCAAAGCAAGATTGCACGCAAGAAGCTCAACCGACAGATTCGCCAACTAAAGGAGCAAGATCAACTGAAGGAAGAGCAAGAGGACTTGGAGTTCATTCGAAATTTCTTGAAAAGGCAGGGTACGTCTAACAAGAGCAAGTAGGCTAGGACGGAGGGAGGGAGTGGGTACCGACCAGCCGCGGGTGATTTTGTGGAAGAGGCATTCGTGACTGTGAGCCCCTACGGGTACGATTCAGTCGATGCATTCGCCTCACGAGTGGTATTGTGTGGCGTGTTAAGCGACTACGAGTAACTCTATTTTAAACCCGCTCAAAGAGCTAATAACACAGCAGCTGTTGGTCTTGTGTCTATGCCGGGGAGCAAGGGGGTTTGGAGAGGAGCGAAACCTCTTTTCCGAGGCACATCTCCTCCTCTTGCTTTCCCCCCCCCCACCACCACCACCACCACCAACACACGCGCCACAGGGCAGCATTCGAAACGGCTCCACCTCTTGTGTGTGTGTGTGTGTGTGTGTGTATGTGCTTATGCACAGTTTATCGGGACTTTTGTGACTCCGATACATCTTCACGCAATGAGAGAATCCTCCAGCTACAAGAGGCGAACGCCACGTCCTCAGCACCCATGTCTCCCCTATCGTTTCCCTCGCAGACGCTTCGTCTCGGAATACTCTCTCCTCTTCCCTGACCCCTTGCCTGTCGCTACGAGTGGTGAGCAACCCCTCTCCCGTGTCGCACGGCACCTACTCACCTCCATACAGACCACCCACTGCACACTTCTTTGAGTAATCAGAGACACGGGTGTGGGGGGGGAAAAAAAAGAAAAAGAAAACGGACTTGAGGAGCTGAACGAACACACAACTCAGTTGTCTTTTTTGAGAACGGAGATACAGGGTAACATCAGGCCCTGAGGGTCACTTGTGTGTGCTGTCGTCGAGTTGGCTAGTGTGGCCTGAAAAAAATCGCTTCAGCTGCTGCCAAACCTAGGGCAACCAGATGGCAACAGTCCTGAAGGATGAGGAGACGTACAGTGAGCTCAAGGGCTTTCGGCCGAGGGACTGGGCTCCTCTTCGCACCATCACTGCTGTCGACAGCTACGTGGGCGAGATGCAGCAAGAGGATGCTGCATCGTACCCCGTGCTCGAGGGTGTCGGCATACTGCACTCCCGAATGGGGTATGAATACACTGGTCTGCTGCATGAGGGAGAGGCCGCTGGCAACGGCGTTCAGCAGTGGAGCGACGGTCGCACAGTGTGCGGATCATTTCACCACGGAACTGTGACGGGAAAGGGATCTCTGCAGTGGCCCAACGGAGATATTTACACGGGGGAACTGTGTGAAAGTGTGCGTCACGGTCATGGCACCCTTGTCTCCGACGCCGGTCGGTCCAAGTACACCGGCAGCTGGTATCATGGGGTGCGGCACGGACAAGGTGCCCAAACTTTCCCTGACGGGAGCGTCTACGAAGGGGAGTGGCAGCACAATGCACGCCACGGAAACGGTCGCATGCGTTACAGTACCGGCGACATATATGAAGGCTCCTGGCGTGATGGCACGCCGTGCGGGTACGGTGTAATGGGTTGGGTACACCCGAGCGGGTGCTTCTATCGCGAATTGTACAAGGGGGATTGGAAGGAAGGGTTTCCAGACGGATGCGGTATTTCAACGTACGTCACCATGCCCAAGGACATCCCTCTTGGGGCACCCCCCACTTCCCTTGTGGTGCCGTCCATGTACGCTGCGCCTGAGGACGCCCTACTAAATGTGTATGTTGGTGCGTACCGCCATGGGCAGCGGCACGGCAACGGGGTTTTCTACTATGCAGACGGCAGCTGCTACGATGGCGGGTGGGCGGCTGGGGTCCGTAGCGGGCCAGGTCACTTCACCTCTGCGGTTGGAGAGGTGCAGACAACACATACAGGATCGAATCAGGACACAGGATTCGCTGAGGTAGGACTAAGCATAGAGGAAGCACCACCTTCCGTGGTGCCTTGTCTGTCACCTCACGGCTTGGGCAGCCTCCTGGAGACAGAGGATGACCTGCGGGAGACGATGCGTCTTCTGCTGCTGCGCTACAACACAACTCTGAAAAGACTGTTCAAGGACTACAGCCATAGAGGCGGGCACGTGTCCTTGCCTACAATGCGAAGCGACTGGTGGCAGAACCGATTGCCAGGTCGTGTGACACTCACACAGTGTCTGTGTCTTTTGTACGACTGGAATATTCTAGGGTCGCATTTCTCGATTGGTGCTGCCTTGCGTGCAGTGGCTGAGGTGCTGCGTGTGGAGGCGGTGACTTGGAATGGCTCGAAGGCAGCGACCACTCTGGCTGCATCACTGACGGCAGTGAGCGAGGCGGAAGGCACCCTCAACTACCGGCAGTTTTGCGAGTGGCTGATCCGTGTCGCAGTGGCAGTACACGGTGGTCCGGCGCACACAACAATGAAACCGAAAGTCAGTACTCTTCTTGATAGTCCCCTAATCCACGACTCCAGTGCTTCGTCATGCGTGGTGGCAACGGTATTCCTGCCGAACTCGATGTGTCACAGAAACCTTGTGCAGTCTCACCTTAGTTTGCTCAAGCGATGCTACGCAGATCTCCAAAGCGTGAAAGACGGGGATAAATACGGTGTCATATTGCGGTCTTGCTTGACAGCCATGGAGAAAACGCTCGCCAAGTACCAAATGAATCCAGCATGTGTACTGGAGAGGCTCGCATGGCTGAAGGACTCGGGGCCAGATCTTAATACCGCCCCTGGCGCCGAGAATAGTCTGGCAGTGGAGATGGTGACTGCTTCCAAAGTGAAGAACAAACAGGTGAAGCAGCTTGATGAGGATGTGAAGACCGAGCAATCATTTGTCGAGTTCGTGGAGACCGTCATGACCATTGTCGAGATGGGACGTCAACGTGGGTTCACTGACGCGCATACGTTGTTGGTTGACCTTCAGCACAATCTTTTTGCCTAGTGAGCGCACGCATGACTCATGTCTTTCTTTTTTCCTTTCACAGCCACCCCTCTTTGCGGTTGCCCTTCATGTCTAGGTGACACCCAATGGTGTGGAGCGGTGGCCTTCTGGGGTATCTATGCGCCAACCAATGATGTATACTTAGACCTTGCCTGGTCTTGTTGAGTGCCGCTCCGGATATGTATACTGAATCTACCCTTCTTTGCTCTTGGTTCTCGACAGTAGGAGAGGAAGGAAGGGAGCTGCGGCGGACTCTTCTCTCAGAAGATGACTGTTTTCACGTCTACCCTCTTATTGTCACGCGTATGTGTGTGGTTGTGGTGTAGGGGGTCATTTTATTATTATTAAACCCCTCATCTCACGTACTGCTGTAAACCCTCACAAAACCACGTGCTAGTATGTGAACTGTTTCAAGGATAACTCGTGGGCCTGGTCCGCTGCAGGTCCCAACATACAGAAACTTTGAAATGAGATGCACGGGAACACCAATGCACGATTCCCGACGTTTTTTTGAAATCCTTTTTACCAGACAATGCGCAAGAATATGTGCACGTCTGTATTTTCACGCTCTTTCATGGAGAGTATAGGTCATCGTCGGTGCGGATAGGGAGACGTATTCCCTTTTCGGAGCTTCTACTATGCCGTGGCGAGTGTACCACATCATCTAAATCAAATCTCCTCCATCCTCCCTGCTCTCCCTCTTGGCCTAACGGACATGATCACTGTTGGCGTACTGTCGAACCAACCATCGTGCACCCCGTATATAGATCCCTGCACCCAATCTTTGCAACTTGCGCTCTCTCCCTCCTCCCTCACTCAGATAACGAAACACAAAGGGAATCCAAAGTGTCATCAAGTGTGCTACTTCGTGCCGTCCTCACTCCGCATCATGGGCCTCGACATCCAGCTTTTCCGAGATCCCGAGACGGCGAATGTGGTGCGCGAGTCGGAGCGCCGCCGCTACGCTAAGCCTGAGATCGTTGATGAGATCATCGAGATTGACCAGCGCTGGCGCCGCACTCAATTCCTGACTGAAGTCAGCAAGAAGATGATCAACACCTGCAGCAAGGCTGTAGGTGCAAAGAAGAAATCCAAAGAGGCGGACGGCGAAGTCTCTGAGGTACCTGCTGATATTATGAACGCTGCTCAGGAAGGCACACTGAACGCGGAGAAGGTAGAGCAGTTGTGCATTCTCCAGCTGAAAGAGCTTTCCAAATCACTGACAACGCAGGTGGAGCAACTCGCGAAGGTGGCCGCGGAGCAGGAAGCGGAGCGAGACCGCATGGTGATGAGTGTTGGCAATATTCTACATGAGTCTGTACCCGTCGCCAACGACGAGGACACAGGGAACGTGGTTGTGCGCACGTACGGTGATGTGACACGGCGCATGAAGTTGACGCATGTCGACTGTATGGAGCGGCTCGGTCTTCTGGACACGTCCAAGGCGGTGACCGGGATGGCGGGCGGCCGTGCCTTTGTTCTGCGCGGCGGGCTAGTGCAGCTGCAGTTCGCCCTCATTTCTTATGCGCTCAACTTCCTCATTTCTCGTGGCTACGAGCCGTTCTATCCGCCATTCTTCCTCAACAAAGAATACATGGGTGCAGTGGCGCAGCTGTCCGACTTCGACGAGTCGCTCTACAAAGTCTCGGGCGATGGAGACGAGAAGTACCTCATTGCAACCAGCGAGGCACCCATTGCTGCGTACCACTCCAACAAGTGGTTCACTGAGATCAAGAATCCGATCAAGTACGCGGGCGTCTCGTCATGCTTTCGCAAGGAAGCCGGTGCACATGGCAGGGACACGCTGGGAATATTTCGCGTTCACCAGTTCGACAAACTCGAGCAATTTATTGTGTGCTCCCCTCGCGAGGAGCAGTCATGGAGGATGCTTGAGGAAATGATTCAGACTTCGCAGGATTTTAACGAGAGCCTCGGTCTGCCCTACCGCGTCATAAACATCTGCTCTGGAGCCCTCAACAATGCTGCGGCCAAAAAATACGATCTAGAAGCGTGGTTCCCTGGTTCTGGTGCTTTCCGCGAACTGGTTTCCTGCTCGAACTGCACAGACTACCAGGCTCGCGGTGTGAACTGCCGATTCGGTCCGAACACGAAGGGCACAGCAGCGAACAATACGAAGGAGTACTGCCACATGTTAAATGGCACCCTCTGTGCTGTCACACGGACAATGTGCTGCATCTGTGAAAACTACCAGACTGAGGAAGGCATCCAGATCCCTGAGGTGCTGCGCCCCTTCATGATGGGGATGGAGATTCTCAAGTTCCCTGCAGAAACTCCTGCGACTGAGCAAGCATAAGGGCCACTTGGAGCCGAGATCAGTGCGACAATGTTATTCACGCACGGTGGCCGGTCTGCGGACCTTTTGTTCTCCTTCCGACGGCCCGCATTTGTTTGGCGGAGATGATACGCGAGCACAAAAAAAGAATTGTGGCACTTCGTCATCAAATCGCCCCCCGCCGCCTTCCTCTGTGGGTGCTGCCCCTCTTCGGTCGTCTTTGCACTTCGACGATTTTCCGCTGTCTTGTCTCGTCTCCTGAAGCCTTTACTTCCTCAAACCCTCAAAGTAAGACAAGTATTTGTTGAACACCGAGATGGTGTAAGCCTGCGTGGCCGCGGTTTGTGAGGACACTGACGAACGTCCAAAGCTCTTATGGACATGGGTACGTGTAGGATATGTTAACAGCAGCGCGAGTTGAATCGAGAGGACCTTAGGAATATATTCTGTCGACAGGGCATCTACTGAGAGCACCAAGCGGCGACAGACGCATCTGTATCTTGTTTTTTTGTTTTTTTATTGTAGTCGCTTTGAGCTCCCTTGCGCCGTACACAAGACTGAACGTTGTCACACAACGCGAGAGGTAAACCTAACTAGTTAAACAATGGGATGCTGTGTGCATATGCATGTGAATGTGTACACGACCCATTTCTTTTTTTTTTTCACTGACACAGACACAGTTGGCATTCCTTTCATTTTTCTACTTCCCTTTCCTTTTCGATTTGCAGATGTTGATGGTGAGTAACGGATGTTCTGTTCATGTGAGAGGGCAATAACACGAGCAGTATCGGAAAGTTTGTCACTAGGGGCCTCAGTCGACGCCCAGGGATTTATGCATGCATACAGTGACGCAAGTAAGCGGGCATCACAATTATATGGCTTCCGTTGCAGATCGAGTGGACTGAGATACTTGTTTATGTTTCTCTGATCGCTACTATATCCCCCCAGAGCGCTTTTTTGTCTCCTTGCCGACTGACCGTGGGGTGGAAATTGTGTGGGGGGAGGGGAGCGCACGTGGCGGCGTGTGTGGGTTGAGCTGCCTCCCATGACTCTTCCATGAGAAAGTCCCCCCCCCCCCCATAAAAAAAAAAAAGAAGAGCAGCACCAGAAAAGGGAAAATGAAGGTGACTGCGAACTGAAAAGGTGCGTTTGCCGCTTCACCTCCCACCCCGCGGATACTATGTTACGTGCCATGTGGCGTATGATTCCGTGGCAACAGTGATCCCTTGCCTCTGCATGCAAGCTTGTGTATGGGTACGGGCACTGGGTAATATCTCTATGATCGCTACAATGTTTTCCCTACCCCTCTCCGATCCTCTTCCTCTAGTCGCCTTCTCTGTCCCGGTGAGTTTTTTTTTTTTTTGCTTTGTGTGATTACAAGCCCAGCCGCATTCTGATGATTGCCCCTCTGCCGCATCTCACGTGTGAGACAGTTGCCACCACCTCCCAGTACGCCGTCGAGAGACGCAATCAGCCCAGGCGGAATTGCACCGAGTCGGGTGGGGACTCGCTGTCGGCTACGCAGAGCTCTGCACGGCGTCTGGCGGTTTGAAATGGGACAGGAGCCGGAGCGCTCGATCCAAGATGTGAGTGATGGACTCGCAGCGCGCAAGCGAGCGTGCCTTGAGCATGTGCTTCCCTCGATACAGCAGCGATTTTCGGAACTGGCTCGGACTATTGCTGGCGAGTCGTTCATTACAGTAGAGGCCTTCTTTCAGCGATATCAGCGAGTGCTGAAGGTCGGTGAGGGAACCTTCGGAGAGGTCTTTGTTCTTTACGACACTATCGCAAACACGTACATCACAATGAAGCGCATGCACACACTGCTCAGCATGCGCCGCCGCACCTTGGGCATTCACCGCTGTACTTTCCGAGAAGTAGAACTGCTTTCAGCGCTGAGGCATCCAAACATCGTCCCGGTGCTTGACTATCATGTTCTCTCCGATGGCAGCTTTGTGATGCTGATGCCTGTTATCGCTCACGACCTCGCCTCTCTCCTGCGCCAGTGGCCCACAACCCCACAAAGCAGTGGACTTGGCACATCGTCAGCGTCGGCGCGTCCCCGCATGCCGCTGCACATTGTCAAGTGTTTCTTTCGCCAAATTATTGCCGGAATCGCATACCTGCACCGACACAAAATTCTTCACCGAGACCTCAAACCAAGCAACGTCATGGTCGATCACACGGGTGTGGTGAAGCTGATCGACTTTGGCTGGTCGCGGTTCTGCGCAGCAGCCGGGTCCATGACGGGTCCGCCCTGCATCACGGCCTTTCGCCCACCGGAGGTTTTGGTGGGGGCACACCATTATTACGGGTTCAGCCTCGATATCTGGTGCTGTGGGTGCTTGTTGTTCGAAATGCTAACGGGCGGCACCCCGTTCGCCAAGAGTCGGAACGAGGTGGAATGCCTTGCCAACATCGTGGACTGGTTGGGTTCTCCGCAGAGTTGCAGCAAGGTGTATAGACAGCTCGCCGGCAGCTCTGCCCCCTCTCTGCCGCCTGGACGTCCAGACACGTTCGCGCAGCGATGCAACACCTATGGCATCAAACCACCAGAAGCCATCTTTCTTCGGCGGATGCTATGTTTGGAGCCAGGCGAACGAGCGACAGCTGAGGCTCTCATTAGCGACGCATGGTTTACAACAGCACCGACAATGTGCGTGCCTAGCTCCATTCCGCTTCCGACACATAACATGTTCCGGCTTGTAGAACTCAAACGCAAGGAGCTCCAGCACTGATGGTGTGAGCATGTTTTTACAATCCTGTCCTCTCACCCGCGTCGCCCAGAAACACCTCATCGGTATGGACGGGGGGAACAGGTGATAAAAGATGTGCTACCCATCTGCTCGACTCGAACTGTAGGAAAAGATGACGCAAACATTAGGGTGTTCAAGTCTCCCTAGTGCAGTGTATAATCACCAGGACTCACTGCTGTCCCCTGCGCTTCCCTTCCTCCCTTTTTCCGAGAGAGGGGAGAGATTGATTTTTTTTTTAAAAAGTGAAGTGTGGGTACTCGTGATTTCTCAGAGTGGTAAGACGGGCGTAACTGCTCAAAACGCTCAAGGTAGGGGACACTCTTTCAATGTCGTCTCCAGCCATTGACCCTTTTTTCTTTTCGCTATCGCCCACCCTGCCCACCGAATACGTTACCCCCCTTTTTTTTTGTATGAATGTGTGATCCTCCTTCCTAATGACAAACTTTGATATCACCCCTTCTCGAGTGCGTATTGCATTTCTTTTTTCGTGACTTGTATGTCTTATTGTCGACCCGCTTGCCATAACTCGCTTCACTTTTTTTTTTTCCGATGCTGTACCCCGTAGCGGTATCATTGCATCAAGCATACAAAAAAAATCAGTGTTAGGGAGGGGCAGTCTTCGCTGGAATGCTAGTGTCGATCATTAAACACCCATCCTCACACACACACACACACACACATATGCACATGCATACACAAGTTGAAGTTCTCAAGTCCCGCTGAACAAAAATTTCAGATGCGTTTGGAACTCCTACAGCGTTGTGCTCATTCTTGCGCTGACACATCACCAAGTGCGAGACAGTGGAGGTAGCAAGAACGTGGGTCCATGACCTGTCACACCGCTTTTCGTCGGTAACTTGTGCACCCTTCCTTTTCTGGCATTACCCCGTCTTTTCGACCCCCATCACGACCCGCTGATCAACCATGTTCAGCGAGGCATACGGCGGGAGACGTGAGCACTACGTCGATCTCTTCGCAGACGAGGAAGTTAGAGCAGGTATGTGCAAGAAAAAGATGCATTGCTTTCTGACATTGGAAGAAGTGGTCGAGCGTCTGCGCGAAGAATCGAGTATTCATGAGCACATCGTGTCAATCGAGGAGTTTGAGGAACCCATCGGACCTCTAAGTATACTCAACGTATTCGCTAAGTCGCGCTATTTTGTTATTCTCCAGACCGCCTCGTACTGGTGGTCCCTCGAGAGGCGGGAGGATGTAATCGTGGTGCAGCGCTCGCAGAACTTCAGCAGTGTTCACAGCAAGTGCAAAGGGGAATACCGAAACTATCGCTGGCTGTTGGAGTCAGCACCAACAGCACGACGTGCCGCACAGTGTCGAGGTGGGCCGGCTCTCTCAGTGGTATTTAGCGACATGCTGCGGGACCGCATCTTTGACCCCAAGGGCTCTGCCTCCTCCTCCTGGGAGTTCTCCAACTACATCTTTGGGCTCTGTCTTCACCGTGGCAACAGCCGACTCACCTATAATAGATGAACAGGTGGACTGATATTGCCAACGTCCTGGAACAACATAAAAGGAGCACGGGGATCGAAATTATGAATTAGTGAGCATGCGCACCGACTCACCCGACCACGACACCGCAGATCCATTGGCATCAGTACGTGCGGGCTACAGGTGTAGAACCCCCTTTTTTTGTTTGTTTGTTAAATCGCCTTCTCCTACCCTCATCCACATTGTGAACATTCCTTTTTTTCTTTTTGTATTTTCAGTTTTTGTCATGTGCTGGTGCTTTTGTTTAATGATCCCGAGACACCCGTACGGTGTGTGCGGCATAAAATCTACCATTCGCACCCACAACTTTTTTTTCTTCGACGTCGGACAGTGCATCGCCCCTGCCCATTATCACATCTGGTTGGAATATATATATATATATATATATATGTGTGTAAAAAGACGAGAGTCCAACCTCTCTGGAGGCACGAATAGCTGAATAAACACAGAATCAGCTTTTTCAAATCCACTTTTTTTTTTTTACCTGCTCTATCAAGTGCCGTTCTGTCTTCTGTGTTTGTGTGTGTGTACTTGGGTGTAGACGAGGAAGGAAGTCTCTGAGCGTTTGGCGGAGAGTGAGGTTACCGCGCGCACCGCGAAAAAAAAAAAAGAAAACCCAACAAAGAGGCGCATCGTCTTTTTGTATTTGCGTATGGCATCAGGACCTGTGTTTCTTCGGTCACCTTAACCACGGGTCTCACACCTGCCTAACCATCACCCTCTCCACCTCACTGCGCCATCACGACAAGCAACCGGGCCACTAGAGAAGTACGCGCATGCGTAGCTGCCAAAACATGCGAAAGACAGAGAAGGTGAAGCCGAGGGTGGTATGTAAGCTGAATCGAAATTCCGGGAGGAGCAGAGTTTGAAGGGCCAAGAGGATATGTTCTATGGGTGTAAGGCTTTTCCCGTGGCGGGCGAAAGAGTGAGGAGCATGCGCATGGATCACAGGCTACTCGGCGACGTTCTTTCTCACCCTGCAGGAATCTCTTATTTTGGAAGTCCAAGAATCGCCCCCCCCCAAAAAAAAGCGGTCCAGATCGGATACTCTCCCCCGTTCTCTTCCCATCTGCTACAGCACGTCCAGTGGGTCGATCAGAGAATAGAAAACCCGCAACGATTAAGTGCTTTATTTTATCACATCGATTTCGAGTCTACTCATCGACATACGTGCACATAAACACACGCATGAACAAAGTATCATCTATGCAGTGAAGCCGACACACCTGACTGTATCTCGCATCTCTACTGCCACCCCTCTCATCTATTCCTATTGTGACTCAACTCACTGCAGTGCGTGTAGTGCATATCATGTCGCTTATTTCGCGAGTGGTGCAGGCCATGCAGGAGGTGGCTCCACTCAGTCTCGCTGACCAATCGTGGGACAACGTTGGAGTTCTTCTTGAGTCCCCCGCACCAAACAAAAGCAACTCCCTGATGCTAACCATTGATCTCACCCCAGAGGTGATGGCGGAGTGCTTGGAAAAAAAAGTCGAGGTTATCGTCGCTTACCACCCGCCCCTTTTCCGCCCCGTGAAGCGCTTGACGCTGCAGGATCCGAAGCAACGTGCTATCCTTCAGGCAGCCTCGGCGGGGATGTCGATTTATGTGCCACACACGGCGCTTGACGCTGCAGAAGGCGGCATCAACGACTGGCTCGCTTCCTTGGTTGCAGGCAAGACGCCCTATACCCTCACTCCTATCCAGCCAACCTCCGTGTATGCACCGAAGTCAAAAGAAGCGACAGAGGCAACGGGAATGGGTCGCCTTGTCACGCTGAAGGAGGAGGTGGAGTTCCATTCGATGGTGCAGTCGCTCAAGACGCTGCTGGGTTTGCCCACCGTGCGAGTAGCGCTTCCACAATCATGGAATCGCTCACACAAGGTATCTTCTGTGGCCCTGTGTGCTGGCAGTGGCTCCAGTGTCTTCAAGCTTCTGGACCGCCGAGTGCACGTGTTGCTGTCAGGTGAAATGGGGCACCATGACGTACTGGAGGCAACAGCAGCTGGACAGGCGGTTATTCTTTGCGAGCACACGAATACGGAGCGTGGTTTTCTCAGTGCCGTGTTAAAACATAGGCTGGAGAAAAAGTTGATGGGGACTATAGTGCTCGTCTCGGAGCAGGACCGGGACCCACTCGTGGTCTGGTAACGGAGTCTACTGGTACTCGTACTGCTGTATATCTTCTCCGTCGGGCACTGCGCTGCACTGTTTGCATAGTTACATACATCTGCATATATACACATACATATACATATATTTATCATACGGGGACCGGTAGTCGTTCGTTGAACAGTCCTGTAGCTATTTTACTATAACAACCCCAAAGGCGCGTATCACTCAAGTGTGTGTTTTTTTGTAGGGCATAGAGGCCTGTCTGCGTGCAGTTGCTACTTGTGCAAGCGTGAGGTGCAAGCTGTATCGGAGGTAGGCCACAAGGGGGAGAAAATAAGTACAAAACAAAAGAAACAACTGCCACAGGCTTTGTATAGGACGATGTGAAGGTGTGCCAGTGCAGACCCTTAGAAACACCAACAAGAAGAGGCAGCCTATGAGCGTGTTTTCCCACTTCTGTGTCTCTCTGAGAAATAAAGTGAACCAGTCGTAGGTATCACGGCATATTCGCTCTCATTTTTTTTTTTTTTGGAGGGGTAGGCAGTCAGGCGCTCTTCGTTAGAGGAGACGGTGCCCCAGCGCCATCCATCCTCCCTGACGCGACTACCACCTATGCATATCTCCTCGATACCCCGTATGTACACCTTCTCTGCTGGTTACTGTTGGCTCTCCTTCTCCCTCCCCCACCCCCAACGTCGTACTCGTGACGGTCCCTGCGGGTTTGCTTGCATTGAGAAGGATATGAGTGTGATTGGGCTACCCTTCACACACGCCTGCACTCGATCGCACATAAAGTAATTACGTCAAACCCTCCACCTTGCGTGTACACTGCGTTTTCTTTCTTCGGTGTTGACCCCCTCCCCCCTTGTTGTTCTACTTTGTGTGTGTGTGTGTGCTGCCCGAAGGAGATCGTGCCACGCGGAACTCCTCCACACACACACACCCGCACAGACACACACCGTTGAGCCCCCTGTACCGCACCTGACCCCCATCATTTCACTTTTTGAGGGTACCCACCGGGATATAACAGAAAACAAATTTTGCACAGTGACACGCACAAGAGCTCAGAGAAGGTGGATGATGAACGCGTCGCTCCTGGTACAGGACGTAGATGAGATCCAAAGCGTCGTGGATCAATGGTACCGCCAGTCCTCATCGACACTGCGGGAGAGCCACGCCACCTTCATGGCAGAGCTCCGGCAGCTTCAGGATTTCCTATGCGCTGAGTCGGGTGCCGCCGCTGCTAGCGCTCACGCAGATGCAATGATGACTCCGCCTCGCCACCTTTACCTACAAGAAGACAACCATAGCGGATCACCGCCGATGGCGTCGCCGCCAATCAGCAGCGGCCAACTCAATTACGATTATTTGCTAGATGAACTGGTCGGTAAAGGAGCACCGATGCAGCCCCCCAACTCTGGGGAAGGGGCGGAGCGGCGCCAACAACCAAATACCGAGTCGGTGAGAACCCCATCCACACCACCGGAGGAATGCAGCGGGCCTTATCAAGTACTTGTAGAATTCAAACGTAAGCGAACGTTACAGTTCGAGTCTCCCTGTTACGTATCCCCGGGTGAGCATGTCGTAGTCGGCGGCGATAGAGGAGAAGATATTGGCCTCGTTAGGCATACGTGGATTGGAACAGACGCACATCAGCTAGGCGAGAACCGTGACAAGGGCGTGGGTAAGGTTCTCCGCGTTGCGAGCATGCTCGAGGTAACACAGCTACAAAGTGTCCAGACAGACCTCGAGACGCGCGCTGTGGAGGTGGCGCAGGAGAAGGTACAGGAGAGTGGGCTGCCCATGCGCATTGTAGACGCCGAGTATCAGTTCGATCGGCGCAAGCTGACCTTCTACTATCAATCGATGCATCGACTTGACTTCCGCACGCTCGTGCGGGATTTATACAAAACATTCAGAGCTCGTATCTGGATGGAGCCAGACACTTCGTCTTGATGCCACGCAGTGGGCACGACACGCATGCGGTGAACACCCCTCCCCACAGCAACAGCCGAACTTGGTTAGCATCGTGCAACGTCCCTTATCAGGGACGTGGCAGCTCAGTAGTGCTGATGGGACAAGATGTAGAGGCAAACTCGATGTGGTAAGTCATGGGAGAGAGAGAGGGAGGGAGAAATCTTTCAGTCGCTTTTTTCCCGAATGGGCACGATGAGGGGCTTGTTATCATCACGTTAGACAGTGAGAGCGGCCGGGCGGCGGGTGCGCGACTGTGAGCGTCGGTTTTTTTTTGTTGTTGTTTTGTTTTCCCTAGATACAATAGGTGCATGTATATGTGTCTGTGTCCGTGTGTGCCTTTTGTGCGCCTGCAGGCGAAAGTTATAAGCGTAAGCGCGCAGAGGCTGTTTTAATAAATAAATTTATATACAAACTTACACACACACAATATATATATATATATATGTGCGGGCGACAGAGATTCCCGCTATTGTGCGGAGCTATCAGAGGTGACCCTTGTGCACCCCCTGCGCATACCCCCGCTTCTCATCTCCCTGCGAACGTTGTGCGCTGGGGCGTGCTCGAAAGAAGAAAAGAGAAATGAACGCGATGAATTCTTTTCTTCACTGCTGAACCCTACCCACCCTTGGCACGGTGCTCACAATGTTTCTCGTCGTGTATTGTTACCTTTTTTTTTGTTTGTCGTTGTTCTGTTGTCTCCATGCTGTTCTTTATGGCTGCACAGAACTGCTCAGGCGGTACAGACAGGGACCTAAATGGACCTGGACAATATCCATGACCCGCGTGGCGGTGGCCGCAGTCGAGGACACTACGGCTCGCACCTATCGTCGCTGTACTCCCGCAGGTGGAGTGACGCATACCAAAGCGTACGCGACCCCTCTCCAGTACGGCAATATTTCAACTCGAGTCCGCCACAATCACAGCCTCCCCCGCGTCGAAACGCCATGCCGCCCCCGCCGCCCCCTCCGCCACAGCGTTCAAACTCTGAGAAAAAAAAATCTAGACAACATAGGCACTCGAGGTCGCGCCGCACAACACCGCCCACGCCCACCGCTGATACGGCGACCGGTACGGAGACAAAAAGTGTCTCCACCTCTTCAAGTGCTGATGACTCTACAACCACCGGAAGCGTCTCGCATGACTCATCTAGTAGCACGTTCAGCCGCAGCGGCTCAAGCGCTGCTCGTTCTTCGAAAGACAGGCCTACCACTAGCACAGGGAGCAGCTCGGCCTCCTCTATCACCACCACGACCAGCAGCAGCAGCAGCAGTCGTCGTCGTTATTCGCATGGGAAACGCAGAGAAAGGCGAAAAAAGGTGCAAATGCGCGCCAACGAATTCTCTCGTGTGGCCGCGATACCGAGCACGGCGGCCCAGGACGAGAAGATTGCAGCAGCAGCAGCGTGCAAAGCAATTCTTGACAGGGAGTTGGAGCTAAAGGAGAAGGAGCTTCGGCTCATACGGCAGAAACGCAACTTCGCGGCAGAGATTCAGCGTCGATCCGCATTACTGCATCGCTTCGGGTCTGAGGACGACGCAATACGTCAACTGCAGCGACTTGTCGACATGGAGGACACGACCCCGGCGCTCGAGGAGTATCTCAGGCGCACCTCCAAGGATTTGCCCGTGAGCGGCTCCTCGACGGACGCCGGCGCACTGGCATTTCTTCGCTCCTGCGAGAGAGGTTTATCAGGAGAGAGCGTGGTGCAGATGCTCCATCGGATAGCAGCACCGCCATCCTTGCCTTCGGCTCTGGATGCCTCTGCTGCTTCTGTTGCAATCGCACACAAAGGAGAACCCGATGTCGCTAGAGATGCACATGTGGCCTCCAAAGTAGCGTCAGACGAATCACCGGGAAGAACGCCGTCGGTCCTTGCGGCTCCGATCGCGGGTGAGGGCATCGAAGCGCACCAGTCGAGCTCCGAGGTCGCCTCATTGCTGGAGCACAGTCTTCCTGCCGAAGGCCACTCTCTTATTCACCCAAGCACGCCGACGCCGGCTCGCTCTGCAAGCCTGCACTCTCTTTCAGCGAAAACAGCGTCGCAGGCGTTCACCACAACTGCCCGCGTTACAGATGAGGCGGTCGTTGTCAACGTGAGCACTGGGGCGCGCAACAGCTCAGTCGCCCCATCGAGCGATATGATAGAGAAGACTGCGCAGCTGGCGTCCGGGAAGCCTGCGAAAGGCGATAACGCCGAGTTAAAGACCCGAAGCCACCACAATGGCTCACGCATTCTCTCACACAAGTCTGAGGCGAAGGAGGAGGCCGACTTGCCTTCCACAGGACCCATTCAGCCAGAGCGACAGCAGCAGCTACTGCCGCCACCACCAAGCCCCGCCTATGACACCGCTGCTACACAACAAATTATATCCGTCGATCCTCTGCAGCGGTACAACCAGGGTCGTCCCACGCAGCAGCCGTGGGCGACATCAAGGGTGTCTTGCCCCACGTCCTCTGGGCCCCTGACGCAAGAAGGGAAGGACGCCCCTCCCGAGATCTGGTACGCCACCAACAGCCCTGTACCTCTTTCTCACCGTGAGTTCAAGGCCCTGCTCTGTTCTGAGTATGTGTCGGCAGGGGCACCGCGTGTAATAGACCCGGAAAGTCGAGACACCGTGGTCGCCGGGGTTGATGTAGACAAGCAAGTCTCATCAGCACCACAAGGGGGCACAAAAGAAGGTCGTCATGCATACGAGCCCTTCGGCGGTGCTGCTAGCAACGCTCACCACGGTGCGCCAAGCCCGCCCAGATTAATTCAAAATGCAAACGAGGTCGGCAGCTTCTTCTCGACTGAGAAATCGGCACAAGTCAAACCTGACTCTCTGGGCAACCGCCTGGTTGAGCTGTCAGCGCCCCCTCCGGTTTCTCTCGGAGCTGATGAAGACGGACTGATTGTGGAATTCCCGCCACCGCCGCGCACGATGATAGATGACATGCCTCCTCCAGGTGATGTAGGAAGGAAAGAAAAAAACAGGTGTTGCGGGTTTGGATGCGGATGCGGGAAGTACTCTGGATGCAGATGCTGGTCTGCCATCTTCAGATGTTTCTTCCCGTGCTGCTACAGTGACAAGAGGGAACATTAGCTGCTCAGGGGCAGTCTAGCAAAATCCGCCAGCACACCCTCCCTCCGGCCGCGACTACGCCAGCGGCATAGGGGGAGGGGGCATACGAACTTCTCAATAGCAACTAGGGATACGAAGCTGCAGCCCGCGACATTGACCTCAACCGTGATGCGAAAACATGACCACTGCAACCACCAGCCACCTCAGTCGGTTCCCCAGCACGGTGTGGGGCCGTAGAGTGAGCCTCCACGACACGACCTCCAGGACTCAATGCAGTGAATACTACCACTGAAAGGGGGTGGCGTGTTACCTCGCCTCTCGGGACTTCCTTCTGTGCAACTACGCCAAGTACCGATGCTGCTAGAAAACGGGAAGTCGAAGAGGAGGCCCGCGGGGAGGGGAGGATGAGGCAAGCAGCGCTTCTTTTCTAGGAAGACACATCATAGGTGCCCCTCCCCCCGGGAATCGTTTTGATTTTTTTTTGTTTCTCCTGTATTCTCGTTTGCACTATTTCCCTCTCATCGGTCTATTTGACTTATAATGGAAGAGCCAAAGAATTCCTTGTGTGGTCCAGCGTTTTTGAGGCGCTGTGCGTGCGTGCGTGTGTGTGGGTGTGTGTGTCCTCCCTGTATGTACCTCTTCTGCAGCAGGATCCTTCTCGCTGGCTGACTCTCACAAAGCGAGCCCAGTTTTGGAGAGATGAAAGACCCTGGAATACGGTACAAACATGGCGGATATGCTGGTGGGTGGCGAGGGGATCCCAGAGCACTTATGCAGTTGTGGCAAAACAGAGGAGGTATTCGTTTGTTGCCTCTTTCTTTTTTCTTCTCTATTGCAGCGGACACCACAGCGTAGGCGTATGAGCATCTAGTGTCTACGCGGTGGATGAACTCGATCGCTGCCGGCGGTGGCACGGGCGAGCCCCCCATGGAGTCGGGAGGTCCGTGCGGTGCATCGTTGCTGGTGTCTGCGGGTCCGCTCCTGGATGTCGGTGCTTCGGCGCGACCCGCGGCAGTGAGCACGCCTGAGCCAGTCGAATGATAGGACGCGTATCCCCGCTGATGCAAGCGCGTCCCACACGCCCCACCGGTGAGGTGACCCGCGGTGCGATGCATCGTTGTTGGTTTTTTTTGTTTCTTGCAGGGAAGCGGCGGGGCTGTGCTGAAGCGACTGGGCATGCCATTGCTGCATCGCCGGGGTGTCATTGCTGGGGACGACGGGGTGGGTGG
>CM007331.1:43759-56009 GCA_000333855.2 Endotrypanum monterogeii
TCGTTTGTTGCCTCTTTCTTTTTTCTTCTCTATTGCAGCGGACACCACAGCGTAGGCGTATGAGCATCTAGTGTCTACGCGGTGGATGAACTCGATCGCTGCCGACGGTGGCACGGGCGAGCCCCCCATGGAGTCGGGAGGTCCGTGCGGTGCATCGTTGCTGGTGTCTGCGGGTCCGCTCCTGGATGTCGGTGCTTCGGCGCGACCCGCGGCAGTGAGCACGCCTGAGCCAGTCGAATGATAGGACGCGTATCCCCGCTGATGCAAGCGCGTCCCACACGCCCCACCGGTGAGGTGACCCGCGGTGCGATGCATCGTTGTGGTTTTTTTTTGTTTCTTGCAGGGAAGCGGCGGGGCTGTGCTGAAGCGACTGGGCATGCCATTGCTGCATCGCGTGTGTGTCATTGCTGGGCACGACGCGGTGGGTGGATTGTAGTGTGGGGATGTGGTGCTCAACTACCTCGCCACACATGCACATTCTTGTTGTCACTTTTTCTGCATTTCCTTCGTAAGTCGGCTTTAATTACATATTCGCCAGCAGGAGATGTGCGTGCGTGATCTTATGTTACACTGTTTTACACGAGAAGCGTGAAGTCTACCCGAGCAGGGTCATCGCCCCTTCCACGAGCGCAGCAGCACGGCATGTGTGTACATCTTTTGTGCTTGGATAAGGAATGCATGTGGCAGCGCCTATGGACGCAGGTGCACCTAGTGATATAGTAGGTATGCCTGTGTGCTGTTTGCGTATGCGCTGGTAAATTCAATATATATTTTTTTGTTATTGTTGAGGCAAATTATGGGTGGATGCGGAAGAAAGGAACGGGTATCATATAGACCAGACTGCACTCATCTTGTTGTTCGTGTTCCCTCTTCATGAAGGTAGAGAGGGATCTAATTATTTGTTTGTTCACCTCAGATGTACACCCATGAGGCTTTGCCTCTCTCCTTCCAACTCCTTCCGGTGTATCTTGTTTCTCCTATTGTGTCCCAATATATTCCCTCCCCTCTCCTCCCCCGCTGGTCTCTGCACGTGATTGCGAGAGTTTCACCTCGTGGGTGCAGCCGACGCGGCGCAAGGCCTCCAACGGCGCGCACTCCTCTCCTCTTTAAACCACCCTCTGCCGTCAGCATGTTCTCTCTCTGTTCTGGGTACAGCGACCACCTGTGTCGCCGAATGCCGATGAAAGACCCTTCCCCCTACAAAAAAAAAAAATTATATATATACATACATACATACATACATACATATATATACATATATTTGCCCATTTCGTCAACAAAGACTGTTTCCTGTCCCTCCTCCCTCATAGACACGTACACACACACACACACACACACACATCTGCAAAGAGAAAGACACGAATTTGTATGACACTCAGTCGACTTCACTCGTTAGGTGGTGAAGTGCGAGGTTGCCCAAGGGAACCCTACGGTGGCGCCTCTGAGCGCACCACTTTGACTCATCCATGCGCAACTCCCATAGCCTTCACATCTGCTATTGTTCTTATTATCACCTCTCCCCGACCTTCCTTCTCCCCTTTCTCGGAATGCAAGCCCTCCGACCACCAAAGTGAGGTCCTCACGCCTCATTTGTCGCCACCCCTAGTTACACTGGTGTCGTTAGATCACCTTCTTCTGTTCTCAGGTTTTCCCCTGGAGAGCCGCGGGGCGCCTGCACACACAAGCAGACGCCCTCAGCGCGAGAGCAGCCCTTCGATATCCTTCCTCCTGCACCCCCCCCTTCTGTGCGGCACCATGGGAGAATCGGTCATTTCAAAGAAGGATCGTCGCATCTTCAAAGTCCTGAGTGCCCACTGCGATGCCCCTCGCCTTCTTTTCTCCACTGAGGAGCCGCTGGTCCTTGTGCGCCAAGGCAAGCGGAGCACCGTCTTCCTGTTCAGCACCAAATACCATACATATATGTTCAAGAAAAAAAATTTGAAGCTGTATGCGGTGTGGGCAAACCGGCAACTCTCTGTCGTGGCGCACGCAGATGAAGTTACGCTCGCGTCGCTAGACCCGCGTGCCATCAGAGCAGCACCGAAGTCTTACAAGGAAACAACGGACGCCGCTGTTAACGAATACGGTACCGTCACTTTGGAGGCCCAGTCGGCGCTGAAGGCGATGGAGATCGAGGAGCGTCTCATGTGTCTCGTCGAGAGTGCGCAACGCACGGCAGCGCTCCTTGAACAGCAGGAACGTGGCATCGTGCGCGACAAGAACCCTGCTGCTGAAGACAATGATGACGCCCGCTCTGGTGGCTCCTCCGATAGCGAAGACGGTGGCAGCGGGAACGCATCCATGCCTCTAGCCATTGCCTCGGCAGCGGCCCGTGCAGCAACTCAGCAAGGAGACGGTGCTCGCAAAAAAAAAGGTGCCGACGGGGTGCTGCACATGGCCCCGTCACGCTACATTGCCATCACCTCCCTCGTAGATGGCGAGTTCGCTGACTACACGACACTCAAGAATGCGTACATTCGTCATGAAGAAGAGGATCTCTTACGCGACCTGGGTATTTTTATCAAGGAAAACGAAGGTCAGGTGGAAGCCCTATGCGAGCACCACTACCCAGCCCTTCTCCACGCTGCTCAACAGTGCGTCAGCATCTCGGAGCGGGACGCTCAGCTCGTAGGGGAAGAGCTGAGCGGTGCCACCACCCTGGTGCGTGCCGCTGTTGTCAATATGAAAAAAGTTGCCTCTAATCTCCTCCTGTCGCGCAGCACTCGCAACCATTTGCAGCAAGTACGCGGACTTCTATCCAAAGCTATTGCGGTTGCCGAATATCTCGAGACAGCGGAGTCCCAGACGCAGCGCCAGCAGCTTGTGGGGGCTGTGATCACTCTACGCGAACTAGTTCGCCTCGCAGCTCCACTTAGCGAGTATGCTATTGGCGAGTACGTGCTGCAAAATCGTGTACCCGCACTGACGCAGGATGTCTTCACCTACGCCGTGCAGCATCTAAACAACTGGCTGCGAACTCTTCGAGACAAGGCGTACCCCATTGGGAAGGCAGCAATGGAGTGGCAGGGAACCGTGACAGCTGGTAGCCTCTCTTCACACCTTGTGGTGCCCGAAGTCGGCGAGCAGTGGTGGCTGAGCGAGGAGTTTCTGCCGGCGCAGTTGGTTCTGGAGCCATACGCTGAAGCGGAGGCGATCACTGCCGTCTCTAATGGTGCCGGTATCCAAGCTGTCTTTGTAGAGCTCCACCGCAACGAATATCTTTCCAGGTACTACGCCGAAGGCCGGTGGCAACAAGCGCGTGCTGACTTGCTTGAGTGCCCGCTTACACTGGCGAACCTGGCACCAGCCGAAGTGCTAGGCAAGTTCCACCAGTACTGCGCTACTGCTCTAGGGTTCATTCTGATAGAGGACATAGTGTTCTGCGCCACCTCGCCGCACCTCCGCTCTCGGGTTGAGCTTATTCAGCTGTGGGCCGTCATCTCTGCCAAGATCACAGAGCACGCGATCAAGGTACTGGAGGCCCTGCTGGTAAATCCCAACGGGACACGCGAGGCTGTGCAGCAGGTGCAGGTGCTGCAGTCGCTCATCCGCTGTGCTGCAGAAAATGTCAAGTCCATCGAGCTGAACAACTTGCCTCTTTTACGTGCAATGGAGACCGCGAGCGACCAACTGATCAGTTCATGGCTCCAGCAGGCCTGTGTGGACTCCATGCAGCTCATTATGAGCGACACCTTCGCCCCCGCTGTGGCCACAGACGCCACACAGTTTTCTCAACTTGTCACACGCTTCAACTTTCACAGGTGCACCTCTTTAGAGCTGAACATCCCCAATGCGTATGCGGGTGGCGACACAAAATTGCCCTACAGTGCCGTTGTGCCGCGCATCGGAGAGCGTGTTCTCGGCTTTCTTGATCAGTGCTACTCCACTATCATCACTGACACAACCACCGCCGTGATGCAATCGGAGCTGAACAACGTCGATGATATGCTGCTCAAGTATATCACCGTCCTCTTTCGGACAGTGGCGGAGTCCATGCATGGGCAGCTCATGCTAATCGACGCCTGCGACGTGCTGCAACTTGCAGTCTACGTGACAAGCTGCTCGGTGATGCCAGTGATCATCTCGTGCGCGGAGCAGCAGTACATGCTGCACTGGCAGTGCCAGTACGAGCGGGATAAAGCCCAAGTAATGGGGTCACCGAAGCTCATGGCGCACTGCGTCAAGTTCTTTAGCAAGTCTCTGCAACTGGGCATCGAGCGGTTGCTCGCAGCCTTCATGAAGGAGGTCGAGGATAGGCTGAAGTCAGTAGATCGCATGTCGTACTGGAGAATACAAATAGAAAATCGCCGACAGAGCAAACACGCTGAGACTGAGTCATTCGCATCCTGCATGGAATACATTCTCACCATGATTCCCAAGCTAAAATCTTTGCTGCAGAGCACCGTCGTGCGCAGCGTGGTAGGGACAGCCGTCACGCGAGCAGGCGTGCTGCTTCAGTCGAGTTTGCCAACCGCCATCGCGAATGCGCACAGAGATGGGGCGCACGACTTCGGCCTCTGGAGGGACGCCATCAAGGAATACGAGATGCAGTGCTCCACGGGTGTCCGTCTCTGGCAGCGCCGCCTTGGCGAGATTTTGCCGGGCATTAGCGCTGCGCAGCGCTTCCCTCTCAACGCATCGGCTGTGGCAGAAGAGCTGCGGCAGTGGGTCGATGCAAAGGAACATGCATACGATGCAGACAAGGCGAGCCAGCCGCAGATATTGGCTGGCATTGAAGGCGCCGGAAAAGCTGTGGCAAAGGGTTTCCAAGCGATGGGCAAGGGTGTCGTCGCAGGTGCCAGTGTCTTTGGGATCGGGCAACAGCAGCAGCAGCAGCAGTAATGCTTGCACGGGCATTCATGGTTATTACAGAACAATGTGTTGCGCTTCATGTGGGCACGAAGCTCTCCTCCCTCGTTACCATCCCCTCGCCTCCAGGTCCCGCATGGTAGCGAGACTGCTCAGACGCTTTCACCGCGCTCGAAGAGATAGCGATACCTGTGCAATAGGTGCTCTTTTTCTTGCTATATCCCGCTCCCGCTCCTTTGTTGTTGTTGTTTTTTTTGTTTTTTTGTTTTGTTTGCGCTACTATCATCGTTGCGAAAGCACTGCATGGATTATCAATGTTTTTTTTTCCTGATTAACTTGACGTGTGGAAGAGGAGGTAAGCAAGAAAGGAGAGAGGGAAGGGAAGTTTATCTTTTCCTTTGCGACCTGTGTGCGGTACCAAGTACATGCACTGTTCATATCACTCAGTCAGGTGACGCCACTCAGCTGTAACGCACCTCCTTCCCCCCCTCCTCCCCCCTCCTGTGCCCCGTCCCCCGCCATGCCGCGTCCATCGTACCTCCCCTCTGTCGTCATCGACTCTTCCTCGATCGCTTGGCTCTCCCCGAGGCGGCACTGCAGCACAGTGAGGTCTGGCTCCCTGCGCGCATACACACACACACACACACACACACACACACACTCCTCAGCTCTCCCCCCTTCGGGAGCAGCAGACTATTTGCAATGACTTCAACATTAACACACGACTTGCAGCAGTTCCGCTATGTGACCTCTCTCTCGCACCCGCTGCCATGGCCACATATCCGTCAAGTCAACGTTCCTGAGCTGCGCCACGAGGCTCCCGACCTCCCGCTGATGGCGAACCTCATCTCTGGTCTCTGCAGCTGCGATATCTCACTAGGGGAAATCCGTGGGCACAACGACTCGGATATTCTTCAGCTTTTGACGGTCCTTCAGGCTTGCTTGCAGTTCTCGCTCTGGTCACAAAAACTCCTCAAGGAAAAACTACTGGAGGTGCAATCGGCACATGCCGGTAAGCGAGTGTCGGCACGGCAGCTCGAGAATCTGGAGAGGCGCCATCATGCGCTGGGCCAGGAAATGCATGCCATCAAAACGGAGAGGGACACCTTGTCATTAGGCATAGCGAATCATAGAAGCACTCTTCTTCAGATGGAGACAACCATCAAGCTTCAGGAACGACAGCTGCAGCAAGAGAGGGTACGCAACGCAGAGCTGGTGGCCAAGCTGGAGAAGGCTCTGTCTGCGCAGGCGCCGGTAGTGCCGTTGATGCCACGACCAGGCTTGCCCCACACTAAGGATACACTACAGAGTCCAGCTCGCCATCGGCGCACATGTACATCCGCATCAGTGTGCCGCCGTAATAAGGCTACAGCTGTAGAAAACCGCTATCGCTCTCCCACACGTGACGCAGCTGTGCAGGGAGCCAGCACTGCCTCTGTAACGAGTGATACCTCCTACGGCGACAGTTGTTTGCCAGCCGAGGAGTTCATCGGGGTACGCTCCTATGTCCCCCGACCCTCCGACAGTCTTGACCCCCCACCGCCCTCTTTCCTGGACTGGCGCACCTTGGTGCGGTACATCATCCGCGAGGAGCTCAATATATCCACGGGGGACTCTGCACAAGCCTCGCCATCCCTTGCAGAGGTGGTGTCGGCGTCGACGATTAAAAAAAAGAAGTCTATGCCGGGAGGGGATGTACTGATGCCGGTGGCACCGTGCACAGAGGGGCAAGTTCAGTCTTTTCTCCAGGAGCTCACCGCTGGTGTCACGAAAGAAATTCACGCGTATACCACTGATGTGGCGGCACACGCCGAGGATATTGTGCGTTCTGTCACACAGCAGCACATGAAGGAGGCGGCAGATGTGCAACGGGCGATGATTACGGAAATGAAAACCATGCTTAGCAGTCTCGCTGCCGATTTAAAGGCGAGCAGACAGGAGGAGGATACACCACCCTCACCCGCCATTAGTATCGTCGCACCATCAGCTGTCGCCACGGGCCTCTTGGGCACCAACCAACGACCATTCTCGTCACCAGCGACTCTGGAGTCCTTGGCTAAGAAAAACACGGTTACGGTAGCACCGCCGATGTCCACCAAAAGCCCCGTCAGCGTGCCTGTCATCCCAACTGGCGCCCCGCTAACGAACGACTCGAAGCAGCTCTCACCAGCTCCACAGACCTTGGCATCAGCTCAGCCGCTGTCCAACATCAGCTCGCCGCCGTCGTCCTACTTCACCTCGTTCCTCGTGAGCAACGCACCCCAAGGCCCCTTGAAAACCAGCGATACTGTGCGCATTGGTGACTCGAAGCCGCGCGCACCTTTTCCATCGTTCTCAGCTGATATCCTGCGCTCGCCACCCACCAGTGAACACGGAAAGTCGGCAGCGCCGTCGAACGCCGACAGCGACAGGTCGCTCAGCGCAGTTCCCCGACCAGATGACGACGATGAGCGGCAAGAGAGTGTGGACCGCCAATCGATAGACAACTCCTCATCACACTCGCCATCAGACTCCTACCAAAGCTCGACCGACAGAAAAGATATTTCAGCTGATACTGCTTACGTCTATACACATGCGTTCACGAGGCCGTCCTCACCGCCACCAGTGTACCCTAGCAAAGCTCAGACGCCCGTAGCTTCCAGTGTGCTGGCCGGGGCGTCATCACCTACCGCCGGACAGCACCCTAGAAATCTACACAACTCCATGCGCTCCGACATGAGCGAAATCAGCTCCCACGGCTCGTCACGGATGTTGCAGGAGACACGCGCGCAACTGCAGGCCCTTCTGGATGAAGAAAAGGAGGCATCGAAGCGCACAGAAGGCTACGTGTGAGTCGTTAGCTCAGTTTCGTAGGGCTTGAGGAGAAGAGGGGGAGGAGGGAGAGGGGGGGGTAGCCGCGTACGTGCTGTGGAGACGACGTCCCCCTGTTCTGCGACTTTGCCAACAGCCCTACCTCTCCTGTGAAAAGACAAGCACCCCCCTCCCCTCCCCTCTCCCTCCTCAGTAGAGAGACGCAGCTGTCGCATCAAAGCACCCCACACCTGAAAAGAAATGCGGACAGCATATATGGAAACGAGGCAGATTGCCCAGGGAGGATAGAAAAACAAACACCATCCCGCTTCACCCACCCCCGCCGTGCAGTCAGGCACGTCACCATTTGATCGGTCGGGTAAGCAGTTCGGCCGCGCTGCAAAATGAGAAGATCACACTCGCAGACATGCTCCATAAGGGGGGGGGGGGCTGCGCGTTTGTCTGTGCTTGCGGTGCGATATTTTTTGTACACGTACACACACACGCATTACATCTTGATGATCCGGTCTCGGCTTTCATTTTGTTCCCTCACATGCCCTCTCACTGTCCCTGCTTTCACCACACCGTCTTCTCTTTTGTTTTTTGTTGTTTGTATAATCCTCGCTCGGTTACCCACACAGAGAAGCCTCCAGATAGTTCTACACACACACACACACACAGAGAGAGAGAGAGAGCTGAACACTATCTCATACCGACCACATCGTTAACCTCGCCATGACGACATCGGCGGACCTCTTCAAGAAGTTCACCCTCGGAAATGTGGCGCAGATCGCGAGCAGTAGCCACAGGGAACAGAAAGAGGTGCGTGAGGAGCTGGCTGAGCAGTACCCAGCCCTGAGTGAGCTTTGGGAAGAAATTCTGCCCAGCAAGTCTGACATCTACATCATCCGCTGCCAGGGTCAGGTGCACTGCATCACACTCGTCAGCTCCCAGCCCGAGGTACTCTTCTTCAACCACCACGGAGGCCCCTATTTGCCGCACTTGAAGATTCTTCACAAATACCCCTTCATTCTCAAGAGACATCAGGTAGACATCGGTGGGTGTCGCTATGTCGTCTCGGGCGCGAACATCATGTGTCAAGGATTGACCTCTGCCGGCGGCGTCGTCGCGGATGGCGCAGAGGAGGGCGAGGTAGTGGCTGTCCACGTCGAGGGCAAGGAGCATGCGGTGGCGGTGGGCACCATGCTAATGTCCTCCGAGGAGATCAAACAAAAAAATAAAGGCCCGTGCATTGAGAATGTACACCACCTCGGTGACGGACTGTGGATGAACCCGATCCTAAGCTCATCACATATTAACGTTTAGCGCAGGGAGCCGAACAGAGGTCATCGATTCCCCCAGCGTCGGGTGCGATGAGAAAAGTCTGTCCGTGTGAGACCGAGTGCATGCCCGGGTGATGGCACACAACGTTGGCAAAGGGTGGTGTATGAAGAGGGGCGGAGGGAGGCGGAGATGGTAACGGATAAAGTTGATGTGTTTGTGCAATACGCCACCAAGTAGTGTAGTAGAATATCGAACAATTACACCTGTGGCCACGTGGCCTCGCTTCACACCGCTCCCCAATCCACAGGATGTGTATCAGCGACTCCCCGTTATTACAACAGCACCTGCGCCTTCGCTCGGTATCCCCCACTGAATTGTCACCCCATTTTTTGAAGGCCTGTAACAACGAAAAAAAAAAAAGCGTCACCTAAAAAAAAAATATACATGTATACACATACGCACTCAGACACTTCTCTCGACTTCCTGTGAAGGGACAAAAAGACGAGGCTCCAGCTGAAGGCCCATCAGAGGCGGTGGGTACATCGAAAGGCGATTTATACCTACCCCCTGAATGTACCCTATCCCCTCTCCTTCCCTCTCCCCTCACCCCACCGTATACAGGTGCCAGTATGAGCCGCCCCAAGCAGAAATCCTGCATCCTCTCTACTGTGTGTGTGTGTGTATCTTTGTGAGGGGAGGGGGTGGGCACCACGGCATTCACAACGGTTCAATCGGGAAATGATATTCACCCTGTCATCGCGTAATCTATTACTTCTCCTCGCACCATTTCCTTGTGCACGCGCACAAGCGTACCTCATCGCAATCATCGCAGTACAAATTTTCGTCTTTCCCCCTTTCCGAAGCACAGCAGCCGTGTGCCTACAATGCAGCGCCACTCGCAGCGGAGGCTGCTCAAGTACCTCTCTGGCGCTCGTGTAGAGTATGGAGGGTCGGCTGCCACGCTACTGGACTCCTACCTCCACCTGGATGCAGGTGCGAAGTACGCCGCAAATCGTCCGGTGTCACAGCGATACTTCTACATGAAAAATGCGAGCAGTGGCTCAGCATTGCCTGGCGTCGCTGGTGGCTCGCAGCAACATCAGATGATTAAGCTGCGCCTCGGTGACGCGCAGATGCTAAGCTCCTCACAGCACACCAGCATCGGTAACCTCAACGAAGCACACCCGCTCTACTACGCCCAGACATCCCCGCGCGCGGCTGGGCTGACGGCGCCACTTGTTTTGGCCCTCAGGCGGCTGCGCATCCATCGTCTGACGGAGCTACAAGGCGCGTTGGTGCCGCTACTGTTGAAGGGAAAGCACGTCATTGCGCATTCGGAGACCGGTACAGGCAAGAGCTTTGGCATTGCACTTGCCATCGCCAACCGCATCATCCGTGATCAGCTCAATTACCGCCTTCACACCGTCGTCCTCGTGCCCACCGAAGAGTTAGCTCTTCAGTACGATAAGTGGTTGCGGCATTTCGGGGGATGCACCTCGCAGGTGGTCCAGGCCGCCATCGACAGCATCCCCCTCGAGGCGCAGCTCGCAAAGCTCCACAACATTCAGCCTCACGTGCTGGTGGGAACACCGCAGCGCGTCGCAGATATTTTACGTCTAAGCCCTTCCATAATGGGGGAAAAATTACGCCGCAAGGTGGACTGCGTCGTTCTGGATGAGGCCGACATGATCATCCACTGCTCCGTCATGTACGGCCGACAACGCATAAGCGGCGCCAACTTGGTAGACCGAATCTTCCGAAGCAAACAAGAAGAGGTCCCAGCACAGCTCGTGGCAGCCAGCGCCACGGTCGATGGCGTCACGGCACAAACGCTGAACACGTGGACGCGCAATGATCGCACAGTGCGGCTGACAACTAGTTTTGTGGAGCACACCGTTCCGCCGACGATTGAGTTTTATTTCTTCAGCGCATCAACGGTGTATCCCTTGGAGAAGTGTCTCCTGCTGTCCCTTCAACTGATTTGCAGACAGCAGTCAGATGTGCGCGTCCTGATTTTCACTGAAGACGAGCGTATCACGGAGGTGTGCAAGCTGCTCACGTCGGAGGAAGTGGACAAAGACATGAGACGTGTGGCCCCAGGTGCGCTTCCGCCCTCGAAGGTGTTCGCCGGTGCCCTGCACGCGTTGCCTCAAACTGTTTCTTCGACAAGCACTCGGGGATGTGTAGGTGTTCAAGAATTTATCTCACACCGCCGTGGCAGTGAACGGGGCGCGACGCAGAAAGCAGCTCACGACAACGCGGTGCGTCAGAGCCACAAGGTCTACGAGGATGTGCGTTCCCACCAAGTGATACGCAAGAATGGCGATGTCTACGTGAAGAACAACAGCACCCTATCTCAGCTGAACGAGGGAAAACTAGTGGTTGGTGTGGGTAGCTTCAATAGCAGCCGCGGACTGCACGTCAACGGCATCACCCACGTCATCCTCTACGGCGCCTGCCCATCAGCGGCGTGTTTTGTTCACTGCGCTGGACGTACAGGGCGAATGGGTGCCAAGGGCGATGTTCTAGTGATCTACCCACCATCCTCGGGTCGACAGGTGCAGCAAGTGTGCAACGCCGTGGAACTTGCGTTTCGCCCAAGTCGCATGAGTGCGGTGGAGGATCTCCTCAGTTCTGATGAGGCACGCGTAACCGAGCTCTCCACTGTCGCCATGGACAAAACCGTCGGTCATGCAGCGGCCGTCGACACCTGAGGGTTCAGGGTTGGGAAAGGTGAGTGTCTGTGTGCTCACCGGCCACGACGTTCCCTTGTACGCTACCTTCAGCACCGACTGTCTCTCCCTCTCTGCCCCTGACATACACGCAGCGACGGAGGTATGCGTCGCCGGGGAAAGGGACAGAGGAGTAGTCATTGGAGAGCTACCCCCAACACATCCTACAAAGGTACAGCCTCCCTCCCCTCCCCCCCCCCTCACCCTTCAATCCTGGAGAGGCTGTGTGCACACAAAACCCCACAGCCTCTTTCGATTTCCTTGCCGTAACACAGCAGAGTGGTGTGGAGCTGACAGACACCGCCTATGTGTAGTTGCAGCGAAGTCAAGTCGCCTTCAGATGTGACGAACACACAGTTACACGATGCACAGGTCAATGGAAGTGGTGCTCAAGAAGCAATGCCTTCCAACGCCCCCGCCGTCGACCCCGCCCCCCCCCCTCTCCCCGTCCATCCATCCCTTCCTCGTCTCATCTCTGAGATGGTGCCTCCCTACACTACTGCAACGGCTGTGCACCCACTGCAATCATCCCTAATTTGGATGCCTACGACCTGGAGGTCGTTACGCAGACGGGCTCTCTCACCACGATCATCATCAACGTGAGCTGGTCGTGGAGGGGAGGGGAGGGGTAGCTG
>CM007331.1:58403-77069 GCA_000333855.2 Endotrypanum monterogeii
ATGATGCGCTTGTGGGGTGTCTGCGTGAGATCTTCCTTCGAGTACGCCGCCATGTCAAATTCATTCACACCTTCCATGTGCTCGCCTTCGCTGTCGGTGTCCTGTGGGGTGGCATCATCGAAGGAGGTCTGAGCCCCAAGCCCAGTTCCGAAATGTGTCACTGGCAAGACATTATTCTTAATCTCTGTCACGGTGGTTGACATCGGTTCAGGGACAGAGGCCACGCTTTCACACACGTGCCTCTGATACCCTTCGGGGTTCAGGGACGAGGCGAGGTCAATGGCGTGGGCCTTGCGGGCCGGGTACAAATTTCGACTTTCGTCTGACATCGTAATATGTGGCTCGACCAACCCGATCACACACACAAAAAAAAAAATCTTTTCCTTCAATTCTTCGAATCTTTTTTTTTTTTTCTTTGGCGGTGATCGGGTTGGTCGAGCCACATATTACGATGTCAGACGAAAGTCGAAATTTGTACCCGGCCCGCAAGGCCCACGCCATTGACCTCGCCTCGTCCCTGAACCCCGAAGGGTATCAGAGGCACGTGTGTGAAAGCGTGGCCTCTGTCCCTGAACCGATGTCAACCACCGTGACAGAGATTAAGAATAATGTCTTGCCAGTGACACATTTCGGAACTGGGCTTGGGGCTCAGACCTCCTTCGATGATGCCACCCCACAGGACACCGACAGCGAAGGCGAGCACATGGAAGGTGTGAATGAATTTGACATGGCGGCGTACTCGAAGGAAGATCTCACGCAGACACTCCACAAGCGCATCATGAGACGCATGTTCTGTGCCTTCGATGTCACACAAGTGGGCTACCTTGACATTGACAAGATCAAAGAGTTCTGCGTCTATGTCGGCCGCAATATGTCGCAAGAAACCACTGATAAAATGTTCGATGAGCTCAAGGACATCGACGGGCACGTCACCTTCGATGCTTTTTGGAATTGGTGGACAACCTGCCCGGATACAAAAATGACGAAGGACACCTTCTCACTTGTGTCCGCCGACTTCTCTGTCCCGTACCATCAACAACAGCTCAAAATCAAGGAAGAGGGCGAGATCTTCACCCCCAGCTACCGCATCAAGTACTACTTCAAAGATTTGGAGACAGGCATCCGCCGGCGCGTCAGTCCATGGCATGACGTTCCGCTTTATGTGCGCGATCCGGTGCGAACAAAGCCGGAGTTTATCCGCGCAAACCGCTTCAACTTTATTTGTGAGATTCCAAAGTGGACACGTGCAAAGTTCGAGATCGCTACCGGGGAACCCTTCAATCCCATCAAGCAGGACATCAAAAATGGAGTTCCCCGCTTTTATAAACACGGAGACATGATGTGGAACTACGGTGCCTTTCCGCAGACGTGGGAGAGCACAGAGGTGGTCTTCGAGGATGGTGTCAGTGGAGACAACGACCCGATTGACGGTGTTGAGATTGGTATGCGCCAGCTGCGCGTGGGGGAGATCCATCCGGTTCGAATTCTTGGGGTCCTCGGCATGATTGACGATGGGCAGATGGACTGGAAAGTGATCTGCATCTCCGTCAATGATCCAGTGGCGCACTTCCTTAAAGATATAGAAGATGTCCCCAAGTTCCTGCCCGGCTGCCTCGACGCCCTTCGCGAGTGGTTCCGCGTGTATAAAATTTGTCAGGGTGGCGTTGAGAACAAATTTGCCTTCAACGGTGAGTTCAAAAATAAAACGTACGCCATGAAGGTGGTCGATGAGTCGCACTACATGTGGGAGAATCTGCGCAAGATCAAAAAGAGGGAGAAGGTGTAAATTTTATCCCCCCACAGACACACACTCGAGGGGGGGGGGGGAGGAGGAGAGGGGGCGGTACGGTGGAGTGTGGTAGTCCGTATGTATACACTTGTACCTGGTCGTCTAAGCTCAAACCTAATCATCAGCTGTGCGGTATTCGATCGTGGAACTTCAGCTTACGTACACGAGGGGGGGGGGAGGAAGTCGCTCAACATGGAAGCAGGTAATCCTTTGATGCCAAACAACTGTTGGCAAGTTTTCCTTTTCAGTAGGTATTTATATTTTGATTGTTGTTTCGACTCGTGTTTTGATGCCGCCACATGCTCTCTGGGAATGCATTTGATCTATCGTATTGTGGTACGCATGCGGGATCGAATTCCCAAATGCTCTGAGCGCCGAGGAGGTGTATGTGGGCGTGTCTTGGTAGTTACCTCTCCCACCGCGTTCTATTGACCCTTCACTTCGTTTTGTTCTCTCACCCGCACCCACACACAGAAAAATGCACTCGTCGTTCTGTTGTCTTACCTAACTAAAACACACACATAAACAGATACTCACAGACAGACAGACAAACAGGAAGGAGAAATTGAGGAAGATAGACCAAGGTGCAGCAGCAGCAGCAGCAACAGCCTCTCCCCTATCTACATCCCCTTTTATTACCGTCAAAAGTCGAGTTTTATTTTTTTTTTTCTGCAAGGTGACGACTCTGAACAGTCTTCGATGCAAAACAATGTATCTTCTCGCTGCCACGCTACTCCGCGAACCAACACGCCAACCCCTCCTTGCTACCTCTAATGGCTCCTCTCTCCCTCCCCCTCCCTCCCTGCTTCTTGTATCCCCCAGGTCCCTACTAGGATCCTCTGTCCTTCTCGGTGTTGGCATCGATGGAAACATCCCTAGTGGCTTCGCTTTCCGCCCCCTCTCTTCATCTGAGGATTTTAGGAGCTCGAGCATAGACACACACACACACACACATTTTATTTTTTTTTACTGCATGGGTCGGCACACCAAGCGAGAAATACAAGCTGAATCGTATAAGTAGGGCAGAAAAGATTCAGCATAAAGACGAGAGAGAAAACAGAGACGGGCTCATAATGGAAGCGGCAGAGCTGTGTAACGCAGCTGTCGCTCCGTCGCGCTCATCGTCGAGCTCGTCCCAATCGCAGGGTCTGCAGGTAAGCGATCACCTGACAGACGATACGCAGCGCCAGAGCCTTCTGCAATACATCGATCAACGCATCCAGGAACTCGAGGAGGAATGGTTCGTGCTTCATCAACAGCTGAGTGACCTCAGGGTGGAACAGGGCATCATCGAGGCGAGGATGAGCGAGACATGACCCCCCCCCCCGCTGAAGCCACCACAGCCTTTGGGCCAAACGATGTGACCACAGAGGCCTCCTACATGCCGGTGATACAACATGAGGGGGCAAAAAAAAGAAGCTCATTTTTGTGGTGTTCTGGCACTCCGTGTTTCGCGTGAGAGTTGGAGGGAGGGAGTGCGTGCGACTGTGTACCGATAAGCGGGAAAGTGTGTGACTCGCCTCGTGACGTGAGCGTGCAATGATCGGTGCCACTGCTGGCGCATCTGCTAAAGGCCAATCACTTTTTTTTTTTATCTCTGCCATCTCCTTTCATGTTGTCCACAGATAATTGTATCTGCGTGAAAGGGGGAAGCAACGATAGGAATCGAGAGAGGAGGCACCACATCATGGAGCTCCGTTGGGTGCGGCCCTCCTCCGCTGGCACACTGCCAATGTGGACACAGCTGCCCGCCCCAAGTGGGGAGGGGAAGGATCCCCCACCCCACCCCACCCCCTCCTGTCGTGTGTCGGTGTATGATTATCTCCGCCCTCCTCCCCCCTTTTTCTGTCCCCATAGCGTATCGTCCCTTTCACCCCGAAACACACACACACACACACACTTACACACACTTACATAGAGAGAGGCAACTAAGCAATGCATCGACGTACCATTCTCTGTGCGCCCAAGGCCCTTGCCGCGACCACGGTGACGCAAGCGCTCCAGACGCTGCCAGGATGGAAGGTTAGTGGGACAAAAGAAAATGTGATGGAGTGCAATTACGTGTTCGCCGATTTCATGGAGGTCATTCGATACATCAACGAAGTTGCTCCATGTTGCGAGCAGATGCAACATCACCCGCACTGGTCGAACGTGTACAACCGTCTGCACATTGAGCTGACGACGCACGACGCCGGCAACAACCTGACGCAGAAGGACTTAGATCTGGCGAAGGTGATGTGTGAGGTCTACGAGACCATACGCAGAAAATAAGTGGTGAAGTATTTTGCGAACGAGCTACGAGGGGGATTAATAAATGAAAAAAAAAAGCAATTTTACCACAGCTACTGGAAATACACAAGGTGCGAGTGATTCCCTTGATCATCGCTCCCTCCCCTCGCGCGCGCGCTGCCTTCTTCTTTTATTGCTTGGTCAGAGGACACGCCCCGCCAGCACGTCGTCACCCGAGTGCTCTCAGAGAAAACCATCTATGAAGTGTTTGCTACATGCTGAACTGGTACTACCCCCCCCCCCAAAAAAAAAAAAAAGCTGCTCTGACAGGCCAGCGGATGTTCGTGCCGCTCGGTATACTTCTACAGTTCACCGCGTGTCGTTCTCCTCTCCCTTCGTGTGTGTGTGTGTGTGTGTATTCTTGCTTGGTTCTTGACCCCATCGGTTCCTCCGCATAGTTACGGCATCGAAATACGTACATCTTCATATATTTATACATATATATATAAATATAAATATATAAATATATCTGCAAATGCACACGTCCGCGAGTAAGCGGAATGGTTTTGCTTGTCTCCAGGCGACGCCTTCATGAACATGACGCACCTCTACTCCCTGCACGGGGTGTACGGTGGCCGGCGAGACGGGGTGTCAGCTGCAAACACAGAAGAACAGAGCTGCACCCGTCAACGCAGAGCAGAGGAGAGGCCCGTAGTGGGCCCACCATATTTGATCGCCGATGATAATACCGCTGGCACCGCGTGCCTTACAGACTCGACAGCGGGGTCACGGACGGGCGGTACAGAGACGTTGCCAGCCGGCAGTGTGGAATGTGAACTACGTCACCTTACGGAGGACAGCGATTTCTTACTGACACCAGATGCGGAGCTGTGCGCAAGGCACCGCACCTCCTTGGCACACGTTTGGGCTTGGCGGGCGCGACACAGCCAACAGCGGAGTCCCTTGTCAATCGAAACCTCTGAGAGGGGGGCGGTGTCCTTAAGCGGACGCCTCCAACGGGGGACGACAGGGGAAGCAACGCTAGAGGGAGACGTCCGCCGCTCCTTTCACCGACCTTGCACGGCAGCGGATCTCCTCCAAACCAGCCGCTGCCTCACTCCATATCCCTCTCGGGACGACAGCAGCGGAGACTTGCGTGGTCATGCGCTGACTGCAGCAAGTGCCCCTTCGAAGCCCCTTGCTACCTCACCCCCGCTCCTCTCCTCCGTCCCCACCGGCTTTCGCTCGCTAGACGCGTCACTGCTTGGCGGACTGAGGCGTGGGTGGATAACTGAGCTGACAGGACTCCCGAGCACTGGAAAAACGACGGTTGCCGCCGCGTGGTGCCGCAACTATCTTCATCTTGCAAGATCGCACAGTGTGGCCCACAACTGTATCTGGCTCCAGTCCGGCAGCGTCCTTGACTCGACGGTGCTCAGCATCCCCTATGAGGATGTGAACGCCACGGAGTCGCCGCCTTTGTCTGAGGCTGTGCACACCGCCTTCCTCTCGAGCCTTCAGGATTTGCAACGGTTGCTGGATGATTGGCGAACAACAGATCCCTCTACATCTCTGCTCTCCACCGTTGGGTTGATCGTGCTCGACAGCCTCACCGACCTCGTGCAGCGCAGCTTCAACTATCGAGACGATGACACACTACAGCGCCACGATGTGATGGCTACCGTCCTCCAGTCGCTGAAGCAGCTGGCAGAGGAGCAGCACACGGCCATTCTTGTCCTCACGCAACAGAAACTGTACCTACCGAACGACAGTGGTCCACCTCCCATTTCGTACGCCAGCGGCTCTACGTACGAGACAGGCAACAATGAAATAGAGGATCATGCCGAGGCGGGAGGTGGTGAGTACAGCACACACGCAGGTGTAGGCGCAGGCTTCGGCGGCCCTCCTGCTGACCAAGGAGTTGAGGATACTGGGCAGCTTGGCAGACTGTTTCTCCACAATGTAAATGTTCGGCTGCAACTTCGAACCTGTGTGCCGTTTGTGGCCGGAAGACACGCCTCGCACAGGTCCTCGGACGTCGGCAATCCCGAAGGCAGTGGGTCGGCAATGCGGCTCCGATGGCAACTTGAGCTCTTAAAGTCCCCTGTGTCTGCCCCGTTTGCTGTAGCGCTTCGACTGAGAGCTCCGCCCCCCTCTCCATCTGCACAAAGCCCCCCCTGGGTGCCAGGTCCACCTCTCTGCGTCGAGGAGATCGACGACGACGACTGCGTAAGCGACGGCAATTCTGGAGGGCTCTTGCCACCAGCACAGAAGCTGAAATGTGAAGAAGGTCTGCCCTTGCTGTCCCTTGACCCATGGGACTACACAGATGTGCCATCTTTTTTGTACCTGTGATGAGGGGGAAGCGTGCGCGGCGCATGGGATGTTGAGGATCCTGTGATCGCTGTCGTCCAAAAAAAAAAAAGAAAAATTTCTGCGTTCGACTACAACCACTTTCTGCTCACGATATACAACCCTCGCGCGTCTGCTGCTATGACCACGTGTGGTCATTTTTTTTTTTTGTAGGACGACAACTATTAAAGGCCAAAGTCTATTGGAAGACGGAACGACAGGCACACAGGGATTAGAAATATATATACACATTTATAATGTATATGTATTCGTGCGTACGGGTGTGTAGACGTACCCCGCGGATGCACTGCAGGAGTTGGCTGGTCCTGTATGCCAGTGAGTGGTCCTCTCTGGTCACTCCGGCAACCCACCGGTGGCTCTGGTAACCTTAAACACGCTAGTGAACATGTACACAGATGACCGCCCTCGCTACGCCCCCTCCCTCCCCTCCCTCCTGCCACGTATACGTCACCACACACGAATGAAAGGCCTCCACAGTCTCTGCTTCTCCACGCCTTCGAGTCATTCTCTTCCCATGGTGTCCCTACTAAATAATAATAAACGGTTAGATGATTCTCTCTCTTGAAACACCTTTGGCATGCAAACGTGTGTCTGTGTGTGTGTGTCTACATGATTTGGCCAGTGCTCGTGCTTCAACACATAGTCCTATGGACACCATTTTCTACGGGCCACCGTCCACCTACACCCACCGCTGCCAATAAAAATGCTCCTCCTGCCCCGAAGCGCACACTCCTCCACCTCCAACTCACCTTCCCTCGTTCTCTCCCCTTACTCACGCACACACACACGCACGCAGCATATCTTGTGCCTGTACGTATTGTCGATATTATTTTTTTTTGGGGGGGTGCGTGTGCGCGCAACACTTGTCGTCTTTTCTGCAACTAACGAAAAGAAACCACACATACAAACAAATACACACACAGACATATATATATATATTTATTTATTTATATTATTCAAGATGAGCTACGATCGCGCCATCACTGTTTTCTCCCCCGACGGGCACCTGTTCCAGGTGGAGTACGCCCAGGAGGCTGTGAAGAAGGGATTGTCGGCTGTCGGTGTGCTTGGTAGAGACTGTGTGGTTATCGCCGTGGAGAAGAAGTCGGCTGTCAAGCTGCAGGAAAGCCGGACGATACGCAAGATCTGTAAGGTAGACGCGCACATCTACCTTGCATTTGCAGGTCTATCTGCCGACGCCCGCGTACTCATCAACAAAGCTCAACTGGAGTGTCAGCGCTTTTCGCTGAACTACGAAGATGCAATGGACGTGGATATGCTCGTGCGCTACGTGGCTGGGGTGCAGCAAAAGTCGACGCAGAGCGGTGGCAGCCGTCCGTACGGTGTGGCTACAGTGATTGGTGGATTCAACGAAGACGGCAAGCCACACCTGTGGAAGACAGACCCGTCTGGCATGAGCTCTGCTTGGCGCGCCGTTGCCATTGGCCGCCATGACCAAACAGTGATTGAATATATGGAGAAAAACTATAAGGACGGCATGGTACGTGATGAGTGTGTGCACTTCGCCATCAAGTCACTGCTGGAAGTGGTGGAGAGCGGCTCGCGTAACATCGAGCTGCTCGTGCTCCAGTACAAGGATGAGCGCTACCTGACGGAGGAAGAGCTGCGAAAGTTTGTCGAGGAAGTGGAGAAGGAGAGGGAAGAGGAGGCAGCGAAAAAGAAGCGTCAGGCAGAACAGGAGTGAGGCGTATACGTGCATGTGTGTGTATATGTGCATCACGGTGTGTCTCTGTATCTCTCTCCCTCTCCGTCCGTCACCGATGGCGGAGGTGACGCTGATTATTTATCTCTCTCGGGGTTCCACCACCTATCCCCCATGCACATAGCTCTCTCCCTCGTCTCCTCTCCTTCTTCCCCCCTCCTCCCCCGAGGATATGGAGCATCAATAAGAAAAATTGGTTTGAGTGCGAGAAGAATGCACTTGGAGATCTTGTATGTCACTCATGAGTGCCTTTATGTTTATGGCCAGGTGTGTGTCCGTGTGAGTGTGCATTTGTGGGTTCCTGCCTGTTAGTGTGTCGGTCAGAAAAAAAAAAGAGGGGAAAAGAAAACTGCGATGAAAGCCTTCTGCACCCTCAAGATCGGCGTGATGGAGTGGCCGCGGTGTCTCTTGAGTATGAACTCCTCCCGCACTCCCTCGGCGTGCCCACGAGGGCGTATCGATTGGTGGTCATGAGAGAGTGAGACACGTCGATGCTGTACACTACTCACTTTCTCCCACAGAGGCCAAGTGGACGCGCGCACACGTTGCTGGCCCCCGTCGCAGTAAGCCCTCATAGAGCTGTGCGTCTAAAAACAAATATGTGGATGGCGTGACGGGCCGCATCCCTCATGTCGAGCTGCTTATCCCCACTCACTACCGCCCCCCCCCACTCCGCTGCTCCTCATCTGTGTTCCCTCTGTATCGCGACTCGGTCGACATATTGACTGCGCAACAACGCATCCATGCACCTCCCTAGCCCACACACCACTGTAGCCTGTTTGTATACGGAATACATACCAACCCCAATATTCCCTTTGCCCTTGGCGGAGGGGAGAGTGTTGATTGTACTTGTCTTACTGCTCCACATCACTATATGATTACCTGTACACACACACACACACACACACACACACACAGTCTCTCACACAACTGTCACCTCTAGTGGACAGGTACCTGCTGTGACTCCCACTGAGTGTGGGACAATGGAAGGCATCAACAAGTCCAAGAAACTGTTATCAGGCGTGGACGGCAGTCGGGTGGAACACAACAATCGTACAAGTGCCACCATGAGGAACCTCGATGGTCTCAGCGATAGCCACCGCGCATTTGATGCAACAAACCCCGTCGGACAGAATCGCTCTGGTATACCCAGCATGCGGCCGTCTCCCTCAGCGATGCGAATCTTGAGCGCGACGCCGTTGTCGTCCAGTGTTCCCTTCACCTCTCCACTACATTCCTTGTTGCTTTCAGAGACGGTCGTCGGTGCTGCGACAGCGCCTGCAACAAAAACGATGCCCCCGCAGCTTACGACAGCAGCAATGCCGTGTCACACGCCTCAACAGCGACTGCATGTGCTCCCATCCACCATGCACACCGATGCTCGACTTGGCGCCACCCCAGCGGGAAGCGTTCGTACGACATGTGGACATCGCATCTACAAAGACCGAAGTCACTTCAGCCTGCAACAAAAAAGGCTGGCGCAGCCCTATGCTGACCAGGCCAACAGAGTCGACCATCCTGCTACTCATCTCATCCAATCCAAAATCTTGTGGGCTGACGGTGCACATCCCACGGGCATCGTCCATGAGAACGAGTACACGGCGTCGCAACCCAGCATCAGGAGTGGAGACTCTGACAGTGGCGCCCACGAAAACACTTGCCAACTGGCGACCCCAAGAAGGGACCCGCGACCACAGTCGCCAATGCAAAACTTTCATGAGATGCTGAGTGGTTCCTACGATGTGCCCACACTTGACGCTATCTTCGGAAGTCTCAGCGACCGTGTTGAGCAAGAGCGCGACAAGTCGACTCCCATTCGTGCGCCAACACCGATCCCGATGCTAGCGCAGCAACACCTGGACAAGGCATACCCTGCAGCTTCTCGAAGACCCGATCCCTACACATCTAACTCGGCTGATGAACTCTCAAGGCGAATAGATGTCGGTCAGGCGACACCATCGGCAGCTACCGCAGCAGCAAGAATGCCAGAGCCACCCAGGCCTCCATCGACCCGTGCCTGTGATGTCTTTGCGTCGCCACGCCACCTGCCGCCAGAGGCCCTGGCGAAGAGGGATCGCCGCACCTCCGCTCCGACAGGGGATGAACGTCCCAAGGAGGACGCACACATGAGAGAGAGAGGTCAGCACGTTGTGCAGGTGCGGGAGCCCCTTGCGGAGGTAAGGCGGATCACTTCGCCTTCATCGATGAAGCCGAATGAAGTACACCCTGTATCCTCGATGTCGCACCTCCCGGTGTCTCTGGAAAGCCGATCAAAGACGACAACGGCGCGGTACTACTCGACCGCCTCCCTAGCGAAAACATTTGACGGCGCCGAATACCTCAACGACTACATCTTGCTGAATGAAATCGGTATCGGTGCCACAGGGCGCGTTCTTCTTGCCTTCAGCACGAGTATGAACAAGAGCGTGGCCATCAAGATCATTCCAAAGTCGAAAGACAGGCGCCGACCCGAGTGTCGCTCTCCCCGGGCCCCATCGCCGTCTACACCAGTACACGGGTGCACATCAGGACAGCATAGCAAAGAGAGAGGTACCAGTATCATGAGAGCCGACGCCGGCGCGGCGACCACGAGGCATGAAATTGTACAAGACTCAACATCCCTGAGACCTCCGAGTCGAGGTCGAACTCAGTGCAGCAAGGCACGTGACCTCGAGCGCGAGTTTGACGTTATGAAAGACCTCAACCACCCCAACATTGTCCATCTATACGAGGTCATAAACGATCCCAAGGCGAATGAGCTTTTTTTAATACTCCAGTACGTCGACAGTGGTGCGATCGCAGTGCTCGACTCGACCGGACACATAGAAGCCCCGCTCCCCCCGCAGGAATTGCTGCCGATTGCGGCACAGATTTGCGATGGTCTCGTCTATTTGCATGAGAAACGTATTGTGCATCATGATATAAAGCCCGAGAACATCCTGGTCAACCGCGACGGGCACGCCTTCCTCGCAGACTTCGGCGTGGCGGAGGTGATGAAGGCGGGTGCAAGCCAGCCACATAGCTTCACGGTAGCCTACCAGGGTACACCGATGTTTATGGCCCCTGAAATTTACGGGGGTGACGAGGATGTGTTCGGAATCGAGAGCGCATCCCAGGCACCCAGTGAGTGTAACCAGTGCAAAAGCAGTGATACCGATGGTCGGAGCAGCTGCTTGCGCAACGAGCCGCATAGTCCGCAGACGATTGACCCCTTCGCCCTCGATGTCTGGGCACTAGGGGTGACTCTCTACACACTGCTTGTAGGGCATGTGCCCTTCACAACTATGCGCCAGATCCGGCAGACAGTGCAACAGGGAGTTGAGATACCAACCTCGCTACCAGAGCAGTGGCGCACGGTGCTGCAGCGTACAATGATGCCCCAGCAAGACTCTCGAATTTCCTCGACTGAACTCCGCAACATGTTGCAGGCGATGTTGGCTGAACAGGCGGCGGCTAAGGTGCAGGCTGATGAGGCTGGCCGAAAAGTGACGCGCGGCAGTCGCTTTGGAAACATCGCACATAAAAGTTGCACCAGCACCACTGGACAGTGCCGATCTGTGAATCGATCGGAAGGTGGTGTGGGGCTCGATGTTGATATGAAAGAAGAAAATGTAAACATGAGCGTCGGTAGCAGCATCTGCAGTGCTAGGAAGAGTGTCTATGACAACAGTGGTGGCCCGACAACATTGATGTACTCCAGGGACAACGTCGGGGAACGCTCGTCACCCCTGTGTGACATATTTTCCCCTGGCCCTGGCATCACCCCCTCGATCCTCGAAGTCCTGCGGCCAACGAATACCCAGAAAGCACACTAATATGAAGACGGGCGAGTGAAGACTTGTGTATCCGTTTGTATTGAAGGCGCTTCGGGGAGGGGGGGGAGGGGTGAAGCTCGTGTAGATACTTGGAAGCGGCGAGTAGGTTGTATCAAGGAACAGTGACTATGTAATGTGCCACTGCATTTATTCCCCGCCCCTTTCTCGCCGCGAGTGCTATAAAACGTAGATGCACACTAATGAATCGGTTTTTTTTCGTCTACGTATTGTGACTGTGTGTGTGTGTGTGTGTGTGTGTGTGTGTGCTCGCAGCTTTTCGGCCCCCTTCACACACGCACTCACACACACCGCCTTCCCTCCCCTTCCTCATTCTCCCCTATCTGATATTCTATTATGGGACAATGTTCTCATTATATCGGTGTTTATATATATTTATATAGATACAAGTTCAGATGTGCATTCATCAATGTGTTTTTTTTCCTGCTTACTGTACATATACACACATTATATATATATATATATATATATATATTATTGTTTGATTCATTTATATTAATGTGCATGTGTGTATATTTGTTCAAGTGTAGTGATATACACACTTGATATATATAATATATGTGTGTGTAACGTGTGTGCGCCCCTTTTAGCGTCCTTGTACTTGGGGCGATGGCGCGCAAGAATAAGGGGAAGGGGGACAAATAGGCGAAGGCAGGGCGCACGCGCACATGCCAATAACGAAGTAAACGAAGGAAGACCTACACCCAGACCCGCTCTTTTTTTTTGTCAATAGACATCCACGCATTTTTCTTTTCCTTTTTGGATCTCTCTCCATGCACTTGTACACCTCATCCCCATCCCCCTCCCTCCTCACACACACACACATACATATATATATATATATATATATATATATACACCTCTTGGTTCACCGTGTGTGTGGTATTTATTTTTTTTATCTGTTAAAAAAACAACAAAATCGATATGCGGAAGTGCAAGATGAATGGTTTGAAAAAAAATTGAAGTAAAATCATGGCGACGTTGCACAAACGATCGAGTTAACGTCAGTGGGGCCGGCGTTGAGCTGCTGCAACAGCTCCCTCCTCCATCTTCCTCCGTCCAGTCAAATTCATTTTGAATGAGTGAAAGAAAGAAGTTCGCGAGAATACCAACTCTCGCTGCAAATTTGGATCTCTGTGTGTGTGTGTGTGTGTGTGTGCGCGCATTGATATCAGGAACCACGCCGTCTTCCTCTATACTGCTAACATGCAATACATCAAAAAAATACATATACTTGATGTATTGTTATTTATGTATCTATCTCACTGTACCCCTTCTCGTTGCTATTACCCCTCGACCCCAATGTTTGAGAGAAAGAGGATGTCGGTACACATTTTGATTGGCACACACACACACACACACACACACACAGGTACTGGGACATATTTCCTTTGAACCGATTCTCCTCATCACTCTCACGTTTCATTGAGAATAAAACGAAGTGCGCATCTCAGCCCTTCCTCACCTCTATTACTGATCCACGCAGAGGACTTCCTCGTGTATACATCTGAAGCGGTTTCGCGTAGGGAACACCATTACCGAACAAAACATATATATATATAGAGAGAGAGAGAGAGAGTATTTTTTATTTGTTTCTGTATAAATTTTAGTGGATAGCATTTATAGTTAGGGAGAAGCTGGTGCGCGAGGCGTCTTTGACTCCCCCCCCCCGCACCCACGAAGCAACGTCTTTATCTGCTGCTCTCGTGCACCGCTGACGTATTTCACGTACCATTTTCTAGACTATTATTACTATTGTATTATCTCTCTCTACCAGTCCTCATTATTCTGTGTGTGTGTGTGTGTGTGTGTGTTGTTTGTTTTAGTTTCGTGCCGAAGGTGCTGTACTGTACGTGAAATTATCGCGGTTTTCCTCGCGTAAGACACGCAGACACGGCAGTGTGTGTAGGGGGAAAAAAAAAGGCTGCCGTGTCCTGAGACAGTGCACACCCTCACCGTCAACCCTTCTCAGTCGTTCCTGCCTTGCACTCCTGGTGTACGTGCAAAAAAAAAAAGGAAAGGAAAGATGATGCGTCTCTCTCGTATTGGCATCGCAGTCACGCCGACTGCCTCGTCGTCGACCCCGCTGCTCCATGCGCGTCGCTGCGTGCGGTACGCCAACATCCAGGAAACGCTTAAGCCCATTCCCGGTCACAGTGCGGGTCAGATGTCTATCTTGAATGAAATCTGCTGCAACCCGGACGCAGAAGAAGAACGTCGCAAGCCGATATTCCGTCTCGAGGTGATGCCGGATGCGACTGCCGCCGTCGAGGACAACTACCTTCACGCCATGCACAAATGGGGCTACGACTCCCTGACGCTTTTTAAGAAGACAAACGAGGATCCTGGCCCATGGTGGAACGCCAACGCGAGCACTCTGGCGTCCAACTGGTCGCAGGTGGGCGACTATGCAAACGCAGGCATGTGGTCCGGCGTGTGGCGCTACACGTACGGTATTGGTGAATATAACCTGCGCCCGTATGAGCTTCGGGGACGTGCATGGGGTAGGAAGGATCCCAACAGTGGTGCCCTCGACATCCGCTACGGCAAGCATCGTGCCAGCAAGCCGCTGCAGAAGCTCTGCTTCCCACACACAGCGGAACATGCGCAACATCATCGCGTACGAAACCCGGCCAACAAAGACGTAAAGGAAATCTCCGCTCTGCATGGCAAGCGCATTCTGCGCGAGCTGCAATACCACCTTGGTCAAGGACTGCGCTTCTACATGGTGGACGGTGTGTTCGGGAGTGACCCGGCCACCGCCACCGCGTACCGCATCATCACGGATAACCCAACACACGCCTACTTTGCATCCATGGCAGCAATCCGCACCTTTAACTATGTGGCGCGGCAGGAAGTGACACTAGTGAAGCGGCTATCACAATCCCCGATAGACGAGTGGGGGTGGCGCCGCCCAGGCGTTCTCATCTATCACGCCCCTTCCTATGACTTCGAGAGTCCGCGGATTGTGGAGGAGTTCGGCGGGCCTCGACCGAAGGATATGGGCCTCTCAAACAACCGCTTCATCGCGACGGAGCCGTACAGCATTCCCATGAAGTGTGCCATGGCAGGTGAACCCAGCTGCGACGCGCTTCTAGATAGCACGGCGATGCTGTGCGGCCGTTGGGGCTTCTATGCCGACGATAAGGGCTTTCTCACCGTCCCTGGCGAGTCGATTATGTCAACCGATGGGCACTCACTAACACTGGTGATCACTGGCAGCGAGGCCGAGGCCGACGTCCTGCGTACCTCCCCGCAGCTCTACGGCAGCAGACATCATCGCATTGCAAGTGGATTTCTGTCCCGTGGATGGGACGTCGTCTCGATGCCGGCGTCCGCAAATGATGTAAAACCGCGGCCTATCGATATAGTAGAGAGAGATCTGCAACGGGTGCAGCGTGGCTTGCCCACACGCATGGGCCTGCCACACACCGTCTCGCACCGCTACCACGGTCGCCGTCACGTCAGTGAGTATGGGTTCAAATGGCCGCACAACTATACGGGGGATGCCGCCACAAGGGCCTACGCAGGTGGGCAACTGTTCAAGGCGCCCAAGGCTGATGAGCTTGCTGGCCACCAACCGCGCCCGTCGAGGTATTCAATGAAGAAGATTGACGTGATCATCATTGGGGAGGGGACCGATGCTGCCGCAGCGGTTATCAGCACCCTGAAGGAGCGCGGCATCCTCTACGCCGACGAGGAGCCATTGAAGAAGGCTATGGCGGCGGCTCTGAAGGAATCAAATAGCGTAAAGGTCGTCCCTAGAGCAGATGCAAACACTGTCCTCCGAAAGCTAGCTCGGGTCTAGGAAGGATTGCCCCCCCCCACACACACACACACCATTCCCCTCCCTTTTTTTCTCGCGCTCCTCCCCCGCCCCCCCCCCTTATGTAACGTTCGCCCAACACGGAAACACGCTCCAGCACACACTTTGGGTGTGTATTCACGGCCCAGGCAAGGAGGGGAGAGGGGTGAGAATAGCATAGCCCTCTCGGTGGTGTATCGTAACAGTTCTACAGAATACTCTAGGGAATAGGTGCAAGAGAGAGGGGCGCTGGTAGGCCCCAGGCACTCCCCCCACCTACTCCCCCCCCCCGACCCACACACACACACACACCTCACCCCATCCCACCGCCTCGGGGTGGAAACCCTCTGTTCAGTAACCTTGAGCGCTCCTCCTCCCACCTCCACTATTTCCTTATGGGTTTGGTCCTATCGATAGTAGGGTGTGTCGCTTTGATTGTCTGCGTCGGCCCCTTCTATCACGGACTTCCACCCCCCCCCCTCTGTCTGTCTGTCTGTCTGTCTCACCAACTGGCTCACACACTTCCCTCCTGACGCCACTGCTCGTACTCATCGGACGATACTCGACTCCGACGCAAACTTTCAGAGCATCTCCAACATACTCCGAGATGGTGCAACTGTCAGCGGTACGCATCAAAACAACCAGGAACCTGTAGCGTGTTGGGGTAGCACAGTCTTCGCTGCGGATACGTTCCTTGGGGAAACTAAGAATCTTCTCCCCCCTCCCCCCCTCATCCTTCTCCCCCCGCCGCCCCCCCCTCTCACTGACCAGCCCTCTCATTCTTTTTATCGATATACATCGCCCCTCACCACGGCCGCCGCCGCCACCACAACCACCACCCTGCCACCGCTGACATGCCACCAAAGCCGTGGGTGCAGCAACTCTCGGGGAGCAGCACGTCGCATCGACGACCTGCAGAGGGAGATGGTACCACATTTTCAGACTTCAACTACCACCACCAGAAGTACGGCGGACACAACACGGCGACCGGCGCGTCACCGTCGCGCCACGCTGATGTGCAGCGTCGAGGTCGCACTGTATCGCAACGGCGGTGGTCTTTTATTTTACAGGACATCCCAAGCACAGCCCACCACATGCTGAATGACGTCAACAAGGGCTATGTAGCCCGCGTCGCTGCCGTCGTCGCCACAACTTGTAGTTTTGGCTACGTACTGTACAAGTTTGTGTTGCAGCCCTCTCAGCAACGTCGTCCGCTGGCAAAGCGGTGGAGCTGGTGTGCACCACCGGTACCGATCACGCTGATAGAAAAAAATAGGGAGAAGGGCAGCGACATGCACATATATCGCTTTGCCCTGCCGAACAGCTACGACTATGCGGGTTACGAGCCTGTTAGCTCTGTACGGATGATAAGTGGTAACGTGCGCGGGCTCTCATCACTCTGTCGGTGGTATACACCGATCAGCCATCCCGACCAACGCGGCTTTATAGAATTTGCCATTAAAGATTGCGACCCTGGTCGCATGTCGGCTCGCCTGCGCTGCCTGGAGCCGGGGGACGTCGTGTACTTGGGACGTTGGATGCGGGAGTTCCCGTACAAGCCGAACACTTATAAAGAGTTGGGTGTTGTGTGCACCACCTCCGGCGCCTCTGTTGCGCTGCAGCTGATGAATATCATTGATAAAAACAAAGAGGACCACACCAAGCTCAGCCTTCTCTATTGCCACCACACAGCCATCGATATTCCCTTTAAGGATACATTGTTCAGCGAATACGAAGGCCGCAGCCACAGTAGCATCCAGGTGTCGTATAATGTGTTGGCTGGCGGACGACGTAAGGGTAGCGCTGCGCCTATTGAGGAAAGAATGTATGTTGGCAACATCGACCCAGAAACAATAGCAGCAGCGTTGCCGCCCCCAGTGCGCGTGGTAACAACCAGCACCGGGGGCAGCAGCGACACGGTGTCGGAGATCGTTACATACCGCCCTCAGATGCTGATCTGTGGTCCGCAATCAATGCTATCGTTTTTATGCGGTCGTGTGAGCTCCATGGGCAACTACACGTACTGGCAAGGGCCTTTCTATCGCTACTCCGGTTTTCTCAAAGACATGGGCTACAACAGATCACAAGTGTACAAGTTCGGCGTCTCCACCCATTTTCTCGCGGATCATTGACTGTGCTCCACCACGTGCGCGCAATCAGTTGCAGCGGTGCGGGTCCCTCGGATGGATACCCCTCCACCATCATCAGCATCATATGATTTAGGTGGCACAGACGGTAGAAAATTACTGATACTATCTATGCGACCACTTCGAGAAAGAACCGTGCTGCGTGTGTGCGTATGGTGTGTATGTGAGGGCTGGATGTGGGTTAGGCGCTCCGCTGTACTACGCGGCGAGGCGTCGGCACTCGAGGCGGTTGCGACCAACGGGGGGGGGAGTGACGGCGCAGCGTGCCACGGCAGGGGCACAAGGAGAGTTATGCGTGCGTTGTTTCACCGTCGCCACCCTCGGGGCCTGTCTTGTTCCCCTTCCCCTCCTCCATCTTTGCTTCACATCATCGTCAGTGGCAGCACGGTGTCCGTTGCAGGCTGGCAAAGCCAACCGGGCCTCTCATCAGCACAAAATCACCGCTCTTCTTGTGTGCCGGCATGTCTGTGTGTGTTTGCGCTCTGTTTCGTGTCTTTGGTATCCTCACAACTCTCCGCTGACTCCTGTTTTCCCCAGTGTCTCTGCTGCCCTCTGTGCAGAGGGGGCGGGGCTTTGGAGGGCTGCGCCCGTGTGCTACTTGCGTGCGCTTTCATGCCAGTATCGTCACCAAACACACCAGCAACAACAGATACACTTCCCAGCCACTCGACACACGCCTACGCCCCGACGCGACGGTTGTCGTATGGGGTGGTGTGCGTGGGTGTGCACCCGCCTGCGGGGCTGGGTGGGCGGGGTTTTTTTTTTCC
>CM007331.1:83333-100063 GCA_000333855.2 Endotrypanum monterogeii
GCGGAGCGCGCACGTCTGCAGGATGACTGCGAGTCGGATTGGGGAAGGAATTGGCTGCAGCCAGCGTCGCCGAGGACGACTTGGGCCCGTTATGGGACTGCGGAGAGGGACGAGGAGCACCACTGCCGCCGAGTGTGAATCCTCGGGTGTGACGGTGGGCACGCACCAAGACGGGAGGCGCCCGTCCATTTGTTGCTTGAACGGCCACCGCCGACTGTCGTTGGCGGAACAGACCTGCGGTCTCGGAGCGGCGCGGTCCAACAATCAATTTTTTTTCTCGCCCCGATGGTGCGGGGGGCGTTATCGCCTTCCCCGATGACGGCACGTGCTGATTCGGGTGGGGGTGTCAGACAGACATGCCGTGTGCAGGTAGGGGCTCTTCCATTTGTTTCTTGTCTGTACCACTTTCCTGGGGTGCCCGGGCACGAGGGGGGCGCCCATCAGTGTATACTGTGGGGGAGGGGGGGGGCTCGTATCTACTGTGCGGGGAAGCCCATCGGCCGCCTCTCCCCCCTCGGCCAGCGCCGAATGACTTCTCATGGCGATGCGCCGCCTTCACCGGAACGTCTCAGCTGTGACTCACCGATTACTCTCGGGTGCTGTGCTAGGGTGACGGAGCTCGTAGTTCCTCTTAGACACACTTGTGTGGCTGCTGCGCACCTTGGGGGCAGCCAAGAGGCAGGCCAGAGAGGCGGAATGTAGTGGGCTGGTCGTACCTGCTCGGAGGTAACGACATATATATATATATATATGTATATATTTATATTTATATAAGGTATCCCAGTCTCATCGGGAGAAGCGAAAGTCAGAAGTCTGTTCACTTTTTTTTCTCATAAATCGTTTTGTGTTCGTCTGCCGGGAACTGTTTGTCGAATGAAAATGTATTTTTTCTGGACGTAGAATTTCGGATTTTACGATTTGTTTCTTTTATCGGGGTGGCTGCATGACTCGCTGATGAGTGATTTTCTCCCACCCACTCCATCACCTCCTATATATATTTTTTGACCCCTGTGATTTGTTCCCCTCCTGGTTCCGTTTGTGTCAGCATCTCTTGCCACCATACGCCTCGAAAAGTAATCGTATTTGTTGTAGATTTCGCGACCTCGAACGGGATACAGTTAATCAAGACGCAACAATGTCCGCCTTTCATACATTTTTGGCTTTGTTCCCCTCTTTAAAAAAAAAAAAACTAATCTCATGCTATTCATCAAGCCCCGCCCTGCGTGAGTGGGCACGTGATGGAATGTCAGATATGGGCACCCGACGTACTTGATCTCCTCAGGAGATCGATTTTGAAAATCAAAAAAGCAAAGAGGCAAGCTGAGAAAAGAGGTGCGCAGCGCCTTCCCCATCCTCCGTCCCCCCTCCCCCTTCCGCACCTGCCGGTGATCCTCGACGTTTGCCGAATCGGCTCATCGCAAGTGTGGAAGGCGGGAGGAAAGGAAGGGGGAGCTGCAATGGACGCGGTCTGTGGCCGCTTCTCCCCATTTTCCATCTCCGCAATCACCCTGCCTGACGGCATACAAAGAGGGCAAGGGCGTACGCAGCATGTTGAAGACATGCCGTAGCTCCTGCATGCGAGCGGGCGGACCTCGCTCTCCCCTTTCCCTCCTCATGTCCTCTCCTCCGTTACCTTGGCTACCATGCGAACGACCTCCACCCGTCCTCCATCTACAACGCGATGACAGCCCAAAGATGCGCGCGCCCTCCGCGACATCACCTTCCATGACTCCCCACCGTATTCCGACAACTTCCCACGCGATGGGAGCCGCGCCAGGCAGGGGGGTATTTTATGCACAGCTTTGATGATCATAACGCAGGGGGGTCAAGAGAGATTGGAAGGCGGGGGGCGGAATGTCCCCCGTCGAGCTCCTGGCTCTCCCTTCCAACTGCCAGGCGAGAGAGCCTGTGCATGTGCCGCCTTCATACGTATGACCAAGCCCCTCCGCGCCCACAGCCACGGGCGCTGCTGCTGTGACTCCACCCACCCCTCGCCCGTCCCTACAATCACCGCAAATACACAACCTGCCACCGGATGCAGAGAGGGAACACCACCACTACTGGTTCTACCCCCTCCCTCTCCTCGCGCTGCGGGTGACACCTCGGCGGAAGCGCTTGTGGCGCCCAGTTGCCAGGAGGAGGACCTTGGCGATGCCTACGGCCAGCATGGAAACCACCCTTCAACCGACTCATCCATGAAGGGTGGCTGTGGCTTACAATGACGTCGATCGCTGAAGCCCCTCCTCCCCTCCCCCGACACGCGGGCAGTGCACAGACGTCAGTGGGCACCCCACGTGTGACATGCGAACGAATGGCCACTTCACAAGGGGGCAGCAACGGCGTCGAATGACGTGTGGGGACAAACACGCCTCCATGACTGAGCGGCGGTGGACTGCTTACGGTAGAGTCGATGACCTATTGAAAGTCAGCGCAGTTAGACGTTCACCGCACCTGAACCAAGACGCCAGGCTTCAATATTTCAGAAGACGCAACCTGGCGCTCGCGTTTGTTCATAAGGTCATGTACGCGCTCCAGCGCATCCGGCGAACGAAAAGCAACAACCCGAATTTCGGGTGTTCCTCGAGTTCATAGTAGAGCGGACGTGGTGCTTTACCTCCGCACAGTTGCCACATAATCGAAAATAAAATGTCTGCCCTCTGTCCTGCCTTCGGTCTCCTCAACTTGTGGAAGCGCACGCCCTTCAAAGCATAGGTCCTACCTGGTCGGCTACCAGCAAGTGGAGCCGTAGTGCATCCCGCGTGCGCATGCCGGCTGGCGATCACAAAAAAAAAAGACCTTGAGGTACTATGGCACCTCTACTTATCGAGTAAGCATCCCCGACTTGTCGAAGTGGGGAACTCCCCCCCCCTCGCCGACCCACACACCCTTTCCGCGATGCGGGATCCACTTCCGTAGGACAGCGTGAGCACCTTCTGCCCTTCTTAACAACAACGAGCACATCTACCCCTCCACTCCCCTGCATAAGACTCTGCTTCTGTTGGGAATTCAGAAAAAAAAAACGAGAGCTTCCTATGTTAAAAAAAAAAATACAAGATGCGCTAAGTAAACACTGGTTGACGCGTGCGCCAGTAGAACGTGGTCAGACAACGCCATGAGTCTGTGCAGTAGAGCCAACTCGGTGAGGGTTATGCTCACAACCACTGCTGCTGGGCTCTAACCCCCATTCTGCTTGCCGGCCCGCTCCGTCACACTGTGCCTCTCTTCCTTCTCGGTGTTGTTCTTTGTGCACCGGCTCCCTGCTGCACCTCCCCTTATGCCCTTGTGTGCAGTCGCATCTCCGGTGAAGGCACACAGAGCAGCTGGAAGAAAGAAAGAAAAATAAAATCTTTGAAGAAGAATGATAATCCACTCGCCCCCTTCGTCGCTATCCCTTCTCTCTTGACCACCCTACCCACATACACGCACACACCGACAGACAGATATCACCCTCATATAGAAGTAGTGCACAAAGAAACCCCCTATAGAATCATCAGCCCCCCCCCGCCCCTGCCCATCCCCAACCGCTGACACCGAAGAGATCGCCCAGTGTGCATACGCACCTATATATAGATATATAGATATATATAGTGCATACCGGCTGTTTCTTTTTTCGGGTACGGACTGAAGGAAGAAGAAAACACCCTGACTGTGTACCTGTGTTTCTCCTCCTACAGACCGTGCGAGCTGGAACAATGACATGGTCCCCGCCGACTGCTCCTCGGGCGCAAAGACGTGAGTCAGGCGTGTCGTCAAGGATTTCCGCAGCCCCCACTACTGTGACGGCCCCAAATGACATGTTGCACCGATACGAGCAACTGCTTCTTCAGCTCTCTCACCAGCTCCTTGAGCAAGAGGAAGATATTCGCATCTTACGGAAGGCGTTGGCCGCCACTAGTCAACAAGAACAGGGCCGTCGAGGGCAGTGTGACCTAGTGGACGCCGTGTCAGACCCTTCGTGTGAGCCCATGAGTACGCCCCGGTCTCAACGAACACAGCACACCGCGACCAGGGCACCAAACCGGATGGGATCGGCACACACTCACTCCCAACAGTGCCTCACTCCCCTGCTGGCGGAAGCACCGCAGGTTTCTTCTATCAAATCAACAGGACACGCGGATGCCCACTCCATCACAGGTGACTCCCTAGTGTGCGCCACCAAGACATCGCAACGTCACCAGCGCACTCCAGCAGGGGCTCCTGCACCGTTGGAAGCGCGCCCCTCTGGCCGACTGGAAGGAAAAGAGGTGTCGGTGGTCCACACTGGACGTACCATGCTCAAGGGAAGTCGCCTCAGCGACAACACCGACCTCGGTCTCACACCGAGTGTTGTGTGCGAGTGTTCTCGATCTGGCGAGGTGGCACCTGCGGAAGCTTGTCGAACTCCGTCGTTTTCCCTAGCACGGGCAACAACCGGCAACGGCAACTCACCCATCCGCTGCCGTCTCACCACAGCACAGCTGGCAAGGCATGCAAAGCTGGAGTCGTCGCAGGCGACGTTTGATGACCAGGGTGCTATGAGCTACCTGTTGAGCGTGTTCTCCAGCGTCGAGACGAAGGTAACGCCAGGGGTCAGTAGCGAGACCCCTTGTAAAAAAGCAACTCGCGCGTATCCAGGCGTGCTCTCCCCGAATGCACCGCCACAGCAACATCGCTCTCACGCTGCACGGCAACTCTTCCCGTCGTATCACACTCAAGGGGAGAACGAAGACAGCGAAATCGAGGATGAACAGAAAAAAAGTGCGTCGCTGTACGACCTCCGTTCTCCTGCTCCTCAGCAGACCCCGCGACAACCCTATTGCGACACCCAAGGCAACAAAAATAGTGGTGCACTGGGGACTCACAAGGTCGTCGACGCCTTGGGCGAAGGAGGTCAGTGCCTGGAATATCGATATGCGCGCATGGTGGCGTGCGCGCTAGCCGCTGAGTTCACGACTGCCAACCCGGTGATGAAAAATTGTGACGCAGAGTGCCAGCAGCAGCACAGAATTGACTCGAGTCGCTGCACCCCTGTGGCGGCTCGCTGCCACAGCACACCTGCTCGGCACGATTACAGTGCGAGTGAGATGGTGGCGGAGCTACTGCATCTTCTTCTCACCCCCGCTCCCCTTGCCCCAGCGGAACCACCGGTTGCGGCACCCATGTGAAGATGCGACATACATCCATACACAAACACGAACGATGCCACTCATCCCCCCACCCCTCCCCTACACCCACCCCACACACACACGCATATATATATATATATATATATATCGTTCGAGGCGACGGTTGAACGAATGTACCAAATTTCTTTGTAGAATGGCACAATGGAGCTCTGTGAAGCCTTGTAGGGGGGGGAGGGGTCAGTCGGCCAACGATACAGGAGTGTGGCGAATATGGGTACAAGAGCTACCCCCTCAGCTCCCCTGAAAGTACATAGAAATCATCAGCGACAAAAGAGGTATGGTTGCCATAATCGAATATGCCGGAGGATATTTCTGTGAATCGGTCGATCACAGAGCGCATGTAGCTCCCCGGTAGACTTTTGTCTGACATATGCATAGAAGAGAATCCTTGGATGGAAAAAAAAAAAATGTAGCCCTTACAGCCCTCCCGCTTCTTTTTTTTTTTTCGCTGTTGGTGGAGGAGGGAGAGAAGCTGTCCACTGTATTTTTTGATGTGTGTCCCATACACATACACATGAAAAGGGGAAAGAGACAGCGAGATACATGCTGCCCACATGTATAATCTATATATATATATATATACATAGATATAGTCTGTGCGTGTGTTTGTATGTATCTCGGTGAGATTAAGCAGAAGCCAAAAAGGGGGAATGTGGGCTGGGACAACGATAGCGCGACCTATATCGACGTCTTGGAAGACTCCCGACACCAACCGCATCTCATCACCGTCGTGGATGGCGAATTCTGATCCATGTGAAGTTCGAGTACATAAAAGCGCATCGACTTCATATTTGTTCTCTGTGTGTTGCCTTCATATTTGTTTGTTTTTCCTCGTCAAACGTCAGCATCCTCTCCCCTACTCCTTTTTTCTAGGTTTTTGCTCCTCGGCGATGCTTCGCTAACATGTGCCACACTGAGACACTCTCCCAAACGAAACGACGATCACACCTGTCTACCCCACCCCCACTCTATCCACCCTTATTAGGTGAAAAAACACCGAGTGTTCGCTGTGGCCTCTTTTTTTCAATTATACGGCGATGACCACTACCGTAAGCACTACTGCGGTCCCTCTGCCACCACCGCATTATATCGAGGCACTTGTAGGACTGACTCGCCGTGCGGACCAAGTGTTAGGCACGCTGGTGACGACGCACCGGGAATTTCTCTCAAACCGTACGCAACGCTCGCACGGTGCCCTCTCGCTCGCTGTGGCACATGCTCAGCAAGTGCTCCGAGTATTAGAGACGGTGCGGGACCAACGGGAGCGCGAGCGACATGAAGTGCCTCAGCAACTGCCGCAGCAGCACTCAGTCCCCCCTTCTCGGAGTGCAGCGACTTTTATGGAGGATCAGTCAGCGTCGAAAGGAATGCTCCAGGTACACATGCAGTTGGAGAAAGCCCGCATCGACCTCCGTCGCGTGCTTCCACGTGCTGTGGCTGATGTCGAGGATACAGAAAATTTTGGGGTTAGGGACGGGACGTCCACGCCAGGTCAATCGGCCGCCACCACAGCGGCCGCGCTGCGCTCGCTGCTGCACACACGAACCATGCTCTCGGTTGAACTCCAAAAGATGGACACGGCAGTGCAGGGGCTCGCTGGCTCAAGCGAATCTCTCGAAATTCTTCACCGGTCGCTTCACGACGTGCACTCATCAATGGAGACAGCACAACGCATCGTGGGTGCGCTGCTGACCGTGCAGTCACGCGACGATCTGCTGCTGCGTTTGTCTGCCCTATTGTTTGTTCTGGCAGTGCTGTACGTCCTGGCACAGCGGGTGTTCCGCTTTTTTCCTACCACCGTGTACGTCACAGTAAACGAGGCCTAAGTGCAAATGGAAGGAAGGGGGGGGGGCAATACTCTTCTCCTTTCTACTCAGGCCTCACCCCTCCCCTCCTCTTATGCCGGAAGCAACAGTGCTCGTGCGGGCGTCATCGACTGACGCGATAGGCTCTGAAGATAAACATATGAGGGAGGAGGGGGTGGGGGACGCCCCTTTTCCGTTGCACTCTGTCATCTTGTTTCGCCCCCTCCTCCCGAGCCGCTGTGCTTATGCCGCTCAACCGATTCGATGATCACCGCCACCACACGCTCTGTTGGCCCCTTCCCACCCCCGGCACTGAGACGCCTGAGACACCCTGACGGTCAGGTCAACGCGCTCGTGAGGTGCGCGCGTGGTAGAAGCGGTCTCTTGCTTAACCCTCATCTCTCAGCACAGCCACTGGTGTGACACGCCCGTCTTCTTTTTTGTGCGTCTGCAATTACATATATATATATATATATTATGTATAGAATTGCAACCGATGGTTTCCTGCCCAACTACCCTTCCCACTTACCCCCCCCCTTCTGTCCTCACCTGTTCATAGCACGACCATTCTATCCACCACGCATGCTATACATACACAATAATCCGATTGTATCCGTTGGTCAGTGGTGACTAGTGCTGCTGTCAGGATGCCCTCTCACTCATCACGCCAAGCGCAACATCAGAGGCTCCCCCCTGCGGTGAATACGTTCACTCAAAGCGATGTGAACGCCTTCCGTCTTCGACCGCTGCTGTGTTCACTCGACGCCGTCACCCAGTCGACTTCAACGTCTGCGTCCGTCTCACGACCCTCTCGGCAGAAAACTGTCGGCGATAAGCCGAAGACAGCAACCGCGAGGGGATATTTAAGCACAGTCTCTGTGCAGCAAAATGGTAGGTCAGTTCAGTCTACAATCCCCGCCGCATCCACAACGGCAGGCATGGAGGCGATGCGCGTACCACCTTTGCCAAGCCCGTGCGTCTATGCTGCACTCATTCCCCCTCGCCCGCAGCCTACTGAGAGGGATAACGACAAGAAAGACCACACACCCGGCGAAGAAGCCGGTCAAGGTCAGCAAACAAACGAAGTTACGCCGTCACGTGCGGTCACTGTCAGGGCCACAGGTGCTTTGAACGTATCAAATCACGACGCCCTCTTAAAACTGCCCACACCAACAATAGAGTCTGTTGTGACGCCAGACCTAAGCGCGACTGAGAAACGCCACATGGCGCTGTGGACACGCAGTGCGCAAACCTTCGCCGTCCCCCTGGCGACAGCGCACGTGCACGCAACCTCCTCTAATGAGCCGCTGCACCGTTTTTGGCGGGAGCGGCAAACAGTACGACTCCACCAGCGATACCTGGTGGCACTGAACGAGGGGCTTTATCCAACCCTCGAGCAGGCCGTGCGACAACTGCTGACAGCAGAAGAACGTCATTGGCAAACGGAAATGAAGCTCCAACAAGAGCAATACATCGGAACGCGCTTGGAGCGGTCGACCGGATCGCCGGTTCCGCCCCACAAAATGGCAGCGCTACTCCAAGCAGTACAACTGTTGCTTCATCAGACCAGCATCTCGTATATTGAGGCTCAAAATCTCAAGGAAACAGCTGCAGCTTCTACATTAAAAGAGACGACGGCTGGCGGCAGAAGCCTTGGCGCTGAGCATCACAGCGGTGGTCTCAGTCATCCCCTCAGCCCCACCAGAGACCCACAAGCGGAAGCGGCAGAGGAGCTATCGCAGGATCAGTATCGCGAGGTGATGCAGACCACCCTCGATACGGAGCATGAGCTGGTGGAGGAGATGAAGCAGCAGTTGTCTAATCTCCACTCAGTCAGTGGTGGTGTCTCCATCGCAACTCTTCCCAGCGACCTCCCCGTTCCCCCCGCCGTGCTGCGGTTGGAGGCGGCAGTCAGCGTGGCGCTGCTGTCGAGCATCATCGAACACGCGATGTTAAGTGCGCCCGGCATGGACCTCGCCGGTCGCCTCCTAGAGCAATACATACTTCCCCATATGTACGCTGGCTATACTGGGTGGGGTGCGGTGCGACCGCAACTGGGGACGCTCAGCGAGCAGGTCACCCACCTCGCCGCCCTGCCACTGCGTCTGCAGCAGCAGAGGAGTCTGACGGTGGCAGCCGTGCAGGCCCAAGACGATGTGAATTACCTTCAGATGATCGTTAAGTCGTGCACGATGCGGGCTTGGCTGCACCAAGTTTTGAGGGAGCGGCGGGACCTTGCTCGGTTAGACGCCACAGAGCGCGTGGTGGCACGACGGTGGAAACGCTTCCACCTGCAGCGGGCGTTCACTGCGTGGCGGCGACACGTACAGAACGAACACCAGTCTTTGGTTGAAGCCAAAATGGAGGCAGCTTACATGAATTTCCTTCAGGAATCAAAGCTCGCAGCGCAGCGGGACAAACATGCGTACGGGGGATCGACAGTGACAATGGCCACAGCTTTGCTGGTGTGTGCGCCTAAATCGTCGGCCTCATCTGTCGCTAACATGTGGTCTAGGTGTCAGCGTCCTCAACTGGAGAAGGTGCAAGAACAGCCGCAACCGACCTCTGAAGACGTTACAGAGTTTTCAGAGACCGGTATCCTCGTCAGTGACTCCCCCACGAAGGTGGACTCCCGTGTGCAAGGAGCGCCAGTGCCGAGCGGTACACAACGGTGGAGCACCATCGTCCCCATCGCACCTACGCAGAGCCGAGCCTACTACGAAGACAACTCGGCGAAGCGCAAGGGAGCTGGGCACAGCCGTGTTAAGCTCTCGATTATACGTCCGAAAATGGGAAAGCGGTCGCCAAGGGGGCGTAACCACCGGCGGGACAGCGAGGATAGTGATACGATGGAACGGTATGTCGTCAGCGGCGACGACAGTGAAGATAACGCCAATACAACCAGTGGAGGTGCAGACAACGCGTCGTTGGAGGGCAGCGGCACGAATACGCAATTCGTCTACCTCAAATCCCCCCTGGAGGAAAGCAATAAAGGCGACAACGGCACGAGCGACGTGCATTCGACACAACATCTTATATACCCCACCAATGACACCCATACAAATGTCGGTGAGGCCGGCATGTGCGGCGCAGCTGCTGAGACCGGTGACATTATGGGGACCTCTCTCTTCCACGTAATGCTAGCGAAACTTCAAGAAATGGATCAAGTCAACGCCTACCTCCGCTCAGAGCTCGCCGTGCAATCAAAGCGACTGCGCAAAGTGGAAGCTGCAAACATTGGACTGCGCGAACGAAATCACGAGCTGGAGAACAGTACCCTGCAGCTGCTGCGCGAGAAGCTGGAGGCACTCAACACCGTGCAAGACCAGCACGTGATCATACAAGATAAAAACCGCAGGCTGCGACAACTCCGCTCTCGACTCCGCGCACATCGGCACCGCCCATGGCAGAGCACTGTTTTGCGCATCGTCGGAGACATGTGTGAAGCCTCAACAGCGGATGCGGAATACGCCGACGAGGCACGCGTGAATGCAGATCGCTATGGCACAGAGGACAGCAGCGATGAAGATCGAGACTCGGAGGTGGACCCCCAATCACCTTCTCATATGCCCAGGAAGCCTTCCTATTTTGCACAGGGGGCCACCGCAGGGCAAGTGGAGCCAGCGGTCATGCCAGTGAAGGGACGCTCGTCGCCGCGCGGCGATGTGAAGAAGAAAAAAGAAAACCATCATGAGCCAAAGATAGAAAACGATGATGAGCGAATATTCGGCTGCATCGCCCCGACCGTGCTGCAGTCATGTACACAACTCCCTGACGCCTTTGTAATCCTGAACGACTGGGCCAACAGCTGCCTCGACGACCTCGAGAGCCTGGATGATGCCAAGGACGGTCCTTTTGCCGACCGCTTCAGCTCCTTCAACGAAGAGGCCCGGAGCGGTTTTCTCATCAGTCGACTGCTCTACTATCTTGCCTTGCCGCGGTACCGCAGCACGAGGCCCGTTGCTGAGCAGGTGTCGAGGGTGAGCAACGATATGGATATGAGCGACCACCTCGGGGCCCAGTTGTCTGGCTTCCACTACCGGCGCCAACTTCTAGAGCAGCAAAGTGTTCAGCTGAACCCCCCCTTCCCCGTGTTCGCAGACTGCTTCGGCGATATCATGGATATGCAGCCGACTGAGCGGATGTGTCAACTACTCGCCTTCGCAACGGAGCTTGTGGCTGGGAAAGATATTTCGACGCAGCAAGACGACATATGGGGGACGAGCACCACAAAAAGTAGTAACAACGACGGGGAGGCTCCTCCGGACGACTCCTCTGGCACGGGTGAAGGAAACGATGCGAAGCGAGCGCTGCGGGTCGCATCGACACCGCCGCCAGCACTCTCAGGGCCGCTTCCGCTTCACACTGTAGTCAATCCATACGCCATCGTACGCGGTGAAACAGCAGCGATCGTGACACTCGTCGCGCTTCTGTACGTGCGCTTCGCCCACCCTTTCCACCACAAAAGTCGTCAATGCGCACTGCGAGAACGAGCCGCACTGCTGCAACTGTGGAGTGGCGGTCAGGCGACGTCGGCGGAGATCAGCGGTACCCCCACCGATCGATCCCAAAGCGCGACTGGAGGGAGCGCAAAGCTACCAGACAGTGCAGCCAAGAATGAACGAGCGCCCTCAACCCGCTATTCGATAGAAAACGATATGCTACATCAGCTGCCGGCAGAGGAGAAGACAGCGTGGCAGTTGTTCCGTGAGCACTGCCTTCCTTTATTCGGCACGCAAGCGCACCCCTTCCTGCTGCGCGGGGGCTTCTGGCCGAGCGACGCCTTCGAGAGCCCTGAGTTGGCCTCCATGCTGAGCAGCCTCGCCATAGCGCTGCGCCGGTCACTGGAGTTGCACCGCTGGCACATCACGCTCAGCTGTCTCGTGCCTGTGCGCACGTACAGTGGCCTGAGCTGCGGGGTATTCACCGGGCCATGCGCGTCAGCCAAAGCGCTGCTGCAGGGGCTGCGTCGACAAGCCAATGAGAATCTCTTAGTGGAGCGGCCGCCGATCCTCCAATGCGTAAGGCAGCGACAGCAAGAATACCTGGATGCCGTTGCGCGCGAGCGCGTCGCCAGCTCCCTTCATTCCCTCGAAGAGGTGACGCCCCAGCCGAAGCCGCCTCAGGAAGTGGTGCCGGAACCCACCGCTGAGACGGATTTGGTGGAGGAGACCATCACCGGTATTTGGCAGAAGGATCTGCTCTCCCTCTTTGTGCAACGCGCAACCCTTTCCGTGCAGCTCGCACTGCCAGTCCTGGACCTCGGGAGCTGGCGCTTACTCTGCGGCGATCTTGGGCTTATTGGCATGACAGGTTCGGATGGCGAGGGCATCGGTATGTATAGTGTGGAGAGGCCCAAACGAAAAGAGTCTGATTGCTTTCAAACAACCCCAGAGTCGCTGTCGTCACGGCAACTGAAGCCGCAGCTGCATAAGATGGACATGGAAGTGATCACAAACATCTTTCAGCGAGCCGTTATGGCGGTCTCACTTGCCCGTGATGAAGTAGACCCTGCAGTACTACAGCCGGCACGGGCTGCCGAGGACTCGCCGTCGCCGGCAACATCAGGATCCACGTGGAAGAACGGTGGAGGAGTGAAGAAACAGCATAGGGCTCAGCAGCACGTTGTGCCGGATATACAGATGGACATGACGTACGCATCCTTTGTCATGGCAATGGTGTTGCTGGCACACCACCTTTATTCGTCTATGAACCCAATGACTCAAGCAAATGGGGCATCGCTACTCGTGTCTGGGCAGGAAGGACCTATTGTCAACAGTGAGTGGAACGCGATTGTAGGTGGCGACGACAGCTATCTTCTGCCGCGCAACTCGGTGTCGCTGGACAGTGGGGAAGCGAACCGCAGCTACTTCGCCTTCAGCAGCAAGCTCGCCTACTGCTCACTCGGGGAGGCCTTCCAGTTGATGATGCAGGATATCGTCCTGCCCAGCACCGCCGCCCACCTGAAGCCCACAGACCCCCGCTTCATTATACACCACCTAACGCGTGGCGTCAAAACACAAACAGTGCTGCTGAACCTCTCACCTGCGCTCCTGCTGGTGTTCCAGGCGTACAGCAGAGATGTGTTTGGGGAGCCAGGCATGATGCGCGACGACGTGCTTCGGCTGCTGCGCGATGCGATGCTCACGAGCACCGAGCTCTCACAGCACCTCATCTCAGATCTGTTCTCGAGCTGCTCCGTGCTGCGCCAGGCGAGCGAGGAAGCAGCCATAGCCAAGCGAAAAGAAATGGATCGGCAGGTGCAGGACGCTAGCAGCCTCAGCAAATCCTCGTCGCAGCAGCGACGACCAGGATACCGTGCGGTGCGCATCGTTGATTCAGCTGCCAACGCAGACTCCGCAGCCAAGCGCGGGTCGCAGCGAAAGCGTGTCCACGTACTCACCTACGAGTGCTTCTGCGACTTATTGTGTGTCCTGTGCAACTTCAAACTGCCAAATGTATTTGTCCCCTTTGAGACTCGCCTTCTCACCTTTGTGAACCGCTCGCTACTGCGGCCGCTGCTACACACAGTGCCCAACCTGGCACCGCTCGTGTCACGCTCGCAGCTCAGTGGTGTGTCGAACAGCAACACGCTGGCCTCTGATACAACAAAAGGTGCGGGTAGTAGCATGGTCGACAGTAGCGCTCGCGATTTAAACCGTAGGTGATGAGAGTCGGGATGCAACGGACGGGGTAGAGAAGCCCAAACACACTCCCCACTCTTCCCTCTCCCCTCCCTTCACCGTCGCTCAGCCCTCGCTGTGTGGGAGATATATAGGCGGATTTCTCGAGAGGAGGGTGTGTTGCAGCTGCAGCGAGTGGGGAAGAAGCGAAATCAGGAAGAGAAAAAAGAAAACAGACATAGCTTGGGGTATGAATGCCACCTCTCCACCACCACTCAGCGAATATGTTTATACATACATGGATATCTTCAAAGGCAAAGATGTCCCCTTACCTTGCCTCCTCCCCCCCCCCCTCTCTCGACCCCCTCTCCACTATATGATTACGAGTATATTATTTATTTATGTTTTTCTAGGTGAGAATGGGAGAGAAGACGCCTCGTATGTTTGCACGGATATCTACCTCATCTCCCTCATGACATCATCAACGCGTGCGACGCGATGTACATAAAGCCCTCGGTGCGGAACACACACACAAACACGTGGCCACTACACGACTACCACCATGGTGGCTGCTTGAAGACACAAACACATATGTTTATCAGCTCAGACAGTACACCGACCCACATATACCCCTTACTTTTGGGGGAATGAGGGGAAGGCACATGCCCGGGGAGCTCAGCAAGTAGTAGCTTCGTCAGGTAGACTCGCTGACATCACTTCGCGCAAAACATTGCTTGGCTGCTGCGAGTGACTCCCCCCCCCTCCTCCCTCCCTTCCACACAGTTGTATCGTCCCGTTGTGGGACGAGACGACTGTGTGGGGGTCTGTGCCTTTGTAAATGACGTCTGCTAATCTTCGGAACCATCTGAGCGATGCGTCCACAGCCGCAGTAAGGCCCACTCATTATTTTTCTTTCCTGTTCATCTTGTTCCGTCTATTTATATCACTCGCACCTACGCTCCTCCCCCTGCACAAACCTGACGGCGACCTACCCCCCCCCCTTTACGGGCACGCCTGCTGACACAAAGATGTGGTGAAAACAAGGTGCCCCCTCCTCCTTCCCATAACGCCCTTTGGACTCGCGCTGATACCTGAGGAATACAAAATGGGTCGCCTGGTGTGTCGTCGTAACACTGATACATTTTCAGTATAAGAGAAAAGACACACACACATGCACACACATCTCATGTCATGCTCTTAGCTGCGCAGGACTGCGATACAAATGGATTCAAACATAATGGAATATGTTGTGATGCAATGATGCAGCACGTATGCATTCTGCCCATACTGAGCAGATCTAAATGAGCCGCTAGAGAGATCGCCTAAGGACACCCGCGCCGTCGTGTGTATGCCACAGGAAAGAGGTGAGGGAGGGGAGGGCGCGTGACAGCGACAAGGCCCGCCCCTGAGCGAAGAGTTCTCAGCGCCTCGCCCATGGGGTAGCTCGTCGTCCAGCAGTTCAACGCTGATAACGAGAACCCCGACTACCCTCCCCCCCCCCATATTGCACACCCTGCTGAAGACTCCAACCCATTTCATGAATGTGTCGCTTCCATGCACCAATGTAGCTGAAGAGCACCCTCGAGGCCTCGGGTGCGAGACGGCAGGAGAGGTGAAGGTGGCGCGAAGGGAATGCGTCCGCATGTGTGGCGCGACCGTAAAATTTGTTGATCCTCCTCCGCCCACCCTCACAAGAGAGCCGTACAGCAACACAAAATGCAGGGACTCGTGCCGACCACATCTTCTGCGGTGTGGCACACTCCTTTATATCGAAGCGGTATGGGATGAAGTGAACGAACCAGTAGGGATGTCACCACCACCACCACCACCCCCCCCCACCACACACACCATCACAACAACAACAACAACAACCAACACCAACACGATCCTTTCGATGGGAATGTCTCGGTTCGCGGCACCAACGCTGCGCGTGCAGGCATCAAGCCTTCCCCCACCTCCACCCCGCACATCATAATATATTTCGCTTTTTACCATACAAGCCGCCGCGGTGTTATGTATATTCATTCTATCCCTGCGTATGTCTGCATGATCTGTAAACCCTCCGTCACAGGTTTGCGAACTTCATGTATGTACAAGGCAGAAGGATGGCGTACGACCGCAGGTGATGAAGTACTGTAGATTCTCTACGTTGGCATGACGCCAGCTGAAGGACGACCTGTGGCGAGGGGCGGAGTGCTCTCTGTTTGTCCTTTGTCAACCCCCTCCCTCTGCTGGCGGGGGGAAGGGGGCATAGTCTCGCAGCATATTTTTTGTACCAGTACACTGCCAAGTGTTGTAGATGACCTGTTTTTGCCTCTCCGTTGTCCCGCCTCAGCTACCCGGCATGCGCACGGCAATACACATGACACCGTGTGTGCTGCATATGCTGACGATAGGCGGTACTTGCATCTGGTACCGCCCCCCCCACACACACACACACACTCTACCACCACCACTTCCAGGCAACGTGACGCAAATTGAATATCCCGCGTAAATATGTTTCTGTATATATATATATATATATATATATATAATATTCTAATGCAGAGAAGAGAGAATGAGAGTGGTCTACAGTGTGCTTTATGAGACCCCCCCCACTCCCTCCTCACTCGAGGTTGTGTCTGTATGTACGCATTGATGCGTGGGAGGTGGACTCGAGTGCCACACAATCATTGCAAATCCTCCGACAAACCCTCAGCGTCTAAAATGGGGAGACGATGCTCTTGTCAATCGCAGCTGCACATAAGCTTTATCCTGCCCCATACAGTGTGACGTACCTCTGCGTAACTGCGAGCCCCTACGCACATCACCCCTCCACTGCGGTCAGGAAGCAGAGCAAGAGCAACAATCGTTGAGAATAGAACACGCCTCACACACACACACACACATACAGAGGGGGGGGAAGCGCTGGGAGGTGCCAACGCTGTCATTTGTATGTGTGTGGGTGAGTGTATGTGTCTCAAAGTGATGAACGTGCCCTCCCCCCCCCGTATATTTTTAATTCTCCGTACCACTCATCAACTTCCCTACGCCCTCGCTTTGTCACACGCGTTCTCAGGCACTGTGCTCATCATCACTTGGTGGACGCTTCTTGTCCACTAATATATGTATATATATATATATATATATATATATAT
>CM007331.1:100420-115853 GCA_000333855.2 Endotrypanum monterogeii
TATATATATATATATATATATATATATATAATTGCAGGAGAATATATTCCTTCCCCTTCCCTCTACTCCGCCCTCCCCCTCGGGTGTGTGTGTGTTGATCGCAAAGCATTCCAATAGGGCACATACGAGCACGTATCCGCCCAGCCATCATGCCGCAGGGAGGGTGCGGCACACCCACTGCTCTGATCATTGTGCCACCCCAACTCCACTCGTTCAAAAATACACCCCTCACTACCCTCCGCCAGTGACAGACGCGGAAGCACCTCCGCGTCACAGGAAGTGGCAAACAACACTTGGAAAAAAAAAACGGGTGAGGGAAATCATTTATTTACTCAGAAAACAAGAAAGGTGGAGGGGAGAGAACGACGTGCTGACGCGTCCCCACGCCCTCCCCCCCCCGTCTGGAGTGCACTGACCCATCGCCGCAATCCTGTCGCTCAACACTGCTTTTTTTACCACTGTGTGTGAGATAGGGAAAGAAGAGGCAACCTTTGAAGAAAGCATTACATATATGCATAATATATATATATATATATATATATCAAAAACGAGGGGATTGCACAGGTGAGTACAAAGTGAAGAAAAGACAGGGTCACGACACATGGAACACGGCAGGTCGTGAAAAGACGGAAGAAGCGGGCAACAGTGAGTGTGAGGGAGGCAATCGAAGGGGGAGAAAGAAAGCCGCTCCTGTTGTGGGAAAGTGTGTTCGTGTTTTCATCGACGAGTCGGTGTGCACGCTGTCATTACGTGAGCGAGCACACGGAGGCAGTTGTTCTCTCCGCTCGTAACGGTGGGCATAGAAAAAAAGGAACACTTAATTTGTATATACATAAAAGTGTACATATAGTGTCGTATATATACAACATTATATATATATATATATATATAAGAAGCAACGATCATAGAACACCGCTGCACACATACACGACGTGTTTCACAGAAACATTTTTTTTTTAACAGTATGGGGTACTTGCAGGTGCTCCTTGCGTGCTATCACCATCTTGCTGCTGCACCTCTGTGTCTTCCCCTTCCCCATCATTCCACACCACTGGTGCCACATCGCTGCACTGCTGTGGCCGCAAGTCGTCGAGGTGTCGGTGTGCAGCTAGGTGTGTCTCATCTATATTCCTCTCCTTCCTCCGCGCCGTTCAGGGCTTCCGCCTTCGCTCCTCCCTCGGCATCACCGACTGACTCTGCGTGGCCTGCACGGATAAGCGCACAGCCGAGAGCGAGAGTGGGGAAACGAGACAGGGGGCGATCGAGAAACAGTGCCAGTCGAAGGGTCGGTGACGCCAATGGGCAAGGATGGGAAAGCTCTCGTTGGGTCACAGGTGTCAGCATCCCGGAAGGGCAGCAGATAATGGAACCACTCAACTATAAAATAAGACAACGGCAGCCGCCACACTCAAGAGGGATAGCAATACACAGTGGGAAATACGCAGTGGCGCGGCGATGGTGCCACTCTCGGTCCACCCTCTCGAGTAGGGGCACACTTCCACGATCTGCACAAGGGCGATCGTCACTGCCGAGCGACGGTGTGCTGCTTGAGTCCGGTGACTCGAAGGAGCGTCCATCCCTACTGGATGAACTTCTCCGTCGGCTGCAACAGAGGCCATGCGTGCCAGCCAGCGATGGGTGTGTCGATAAAAACTGCCACAACTTACTAACGGAGTCTGGTGCAGAGGTGACGGCCGCCATGACCGTTGCGGCGCTGCCAACTCCTCCCGTGAGCGGTGCTCCTGTGCAACCGCTGTCTGGTGAAGAATCTCCTATCACAGTGGGGGCGTCTCGTGAGCACGCTTGTCTGGGCAAAGGGGCGGCAATAGAAGAAGATGTGTACGTGCCGCTGCTCTTCCGAGCAGAGTTCCGGCGGGCCAACCCGCATGCGCTTCGGCACACCCCCAACCCGATCACAAAAGCGGATGCCGCCGTGATGACACCATCAAAAACAGTCGGTACTTGTATTGGTGTCCCATCAGATTCCACGGCGCAAGCGACATGCGACACGCTGCGGGTGCACCCCCTGCGTGAAGAACTCGGGCAAGTAGTACGAGAGGCCGTCCCTGTAGGCGCGCGCGCACTCGCACCGGTGGAGAATGCGGTGTTTATAAATCCAGCGACCACCTGTGCCGAAGTCACTGCATCCCCTGGGCGGGAATGCGATGATGACGTGGCTCTGGAAGAGTTCAACATCGACGACATCACCACCGCTCATTGCAGTGACGAGCTGGAAGAGGACGAGCAGCAGCAACTCGGGGGGGACGCCTCTGCGAAAGTACAAACTGCAGCACCCTGCGGAGCTGAACAAGAGGGGAACGACGTGGAAGACGCGATCTTCGACGAAACCCCGCACACCGCTGACGGTGATGTGCTGCAAAAATGTGATCGCCGCACCCGTCACCTCATATTAGACCCAGTGGAGTGGCTGGCCCAGGCCTCTGACGCACCGCTCATGGATGAGGGACTTCTCGGGTCAAAAGCCAACATCAAGGATCACCTTGGTGGGTTGATCACTTCACCTGCCGGAGACGCGTACACGGAAACACCTGACCAGCACACGGGTAAGACCACCGTGAGGGATGCGGATGTGGCGATCAATGAAGCGTCACCGAGCGCTGCTGGCGTGGCAGCCACGTTAGAAAAAGGATTTGATCAGGACACGGCTCTTTTCATGGCCTCTGCATCGAAGCGGGGCATCGACGACGACGAGGGCGAGGGCGAGGGCGAGAGCACGCGTCTGCAGGAGGCGCTGATAGAAGACCTTTATGCCGATGTCCCTCGATCCATACGCAAGCAGCAATGGCGCCCACCCATTAAAAAACGAACGAAGCGCAACAAGGCATTCGCTGCCACCACCACCACTGGGGAGAGCACAAGCGGCGAGCACCCAGCGGACGGCGTGTCTTTGCTGGAGACCCATTTAGGTAGTGTGGTGGAGGCGAAGAAACTTCAGAATGCATCTGTGGCCCCTGTCACCACCCACATCGTCCCTCTTGCATCGGAAAATGTTGCAGAGAAGATGGATAGCATTTCGTCGTCTCAACGTCCCCCTGAAGTCGACGCCCCCTCGCTCAGAAAACGCAAGGGGGATGAAGCAGCTTCGCCAGGAACACAGTCCGAGGCGCTGGTGTATAACGTCTTCACGCACCGCGTGGCCAAGGTCGGGTCCATTAGCATTCGCTCACTGGCGCTCATGGGCATCGGCGTGAATCAAACCACACGTGAGCTCTGCGTGGCAGATGGTGAGGCGCTGCGGAGCTTCGCCGTTGAGCTACGCGCTAGTCGTCTTTCCTGGCCGAAGCTGTGGTCGCGCGGCCCCCTTTATCAAAAAATAGAGCGTCTCCTGAGTGACACGGCGGTAGAAGACCCCGTAAAGCGAGTGGATGAGGTACTGAAGATGCAGTACAGTCGATCCCACCTGCTGCGGCAGAAGCCTGGTTTTGTCGTCGGCGGAGATGCCGCGGAGTCGACACAAACGCCATCGTCGGTAGCACCCGCGGAGCATGGGAACATGATCGAGAGCATCCACGAGAAGCTCCTCACTATGCAAGACCTCAACGCAGAGCAGCAAGCCGTCGTTCAGCTCGTCATGCAAGGACACCACACGTACATCGGCGGTGGAGCCGGCACAGGCAAGTCCGTATTGCTTCGGGTGATCAAGCAGCAGCTCGCCCGTGAGGGACTGGTGGTAGCGGTAACCGGAACGACGGGCGTTGCCGGCACTCAGATCGGTGGATGCACGCTGCATCACTGTCTTGGTATCAACGCCCTTGGCGAGTTCACCCGGCGCAAGGAACTGAGCAGCTTTGATGTGATCATCATCGATGAGGTGTCCATGCTGTCACGGGAACTCTTGGAATCCCTGGAAGTTCACCTGCGCCGTGCCAACAACGTCGACCTCCCCTTTGGCGGCGTCCAGATGATATTGAGCGGTGATTTCCTTCAGCTTGGCGCCATCAACGCGCAGCCAATCATCACGTCGTCTGTCTTTCGCAGAAACTTCGTCCAGCTTAAACTCCACACAGTCGTGCGCCAGGACAAAAACCTGCGCTTTGCTGCCCAGCTGCAACAACTGCGGCGTGGGAAAGTACCACTGGACCTACACCAGACCGTGCACCTTACGTCACGAGAGCAGGTGGTCACTGAGCACCAGGCAGCAATTGAGCTTCGCGCACGCCAACAAGCGCAACTGCAGCGGGTCCTGTCGATAGACGCCAATAAGCCTGCAGCTGATATACACGCAAATACGCTGACCAACACCACTCGTAGCAGTGACGCTCCTTCTCCCCAATCGACGCCGGCTACAGCGATGGAATCATCTGCCCTAACAGCCCACTGTCTCCCCGACGTCGCTGCCTTTGTAGAGGGTGCTGTGAATCTATTGCCAACAAATCGAGAGGTTGATGCAACGAACGCGCAGCAGCTGGAGCGCCTGGAGGGAGAGCTCATCACGTACACTCCCCAACTACTTCCTCCGTCTCTCGTGGGCAGCTGGTCTCCAACATACGTGCTGCGCATCGTCGAGCCGAAGAAGCTCAATATAAAAACGTTTGCGCTGGAGATACAGCGTCATCTTGCAGCCTTCTACACTCACGGACAACGTGCGTCGTCACGGCAGATGTCTCGCTCGCCGGTGCGATTGGGAAGTTGCAGGAAAGGCGCTGTGAGCTTCTCGAACTCGACAGCAACACTGTCTAACTTCAGCGACGGTTCGTGGCTCCTGCACCCCGGCCTCAGTGAGCGCAGCATTGTGTTGTACCCTCTTTTCGTTGACGCCCTGGCCCTCCGCGTACGTCTACCGATGACCATGGACAAGGACGAGGCAAAGCATTTTCTCCTATACCTGAGTGAGATAGATGATCATCTGCAACGCATTGACTCGGGTGTTCGTGTCCGTGACGTTCTCCTGCATGCGGATGGCATGCATACCGAGAAGGATGAGTTTATACTCATGCAATATGCGCAGCATACCCCAATGTTCAAACCGCTGCAGCTCAAGATTGGCGCTCGTGTGATGCTGCGCACCAACCTTGCGCCGGGGCTCGTAAACGGTAGCCTGGGCACCGTTGTGGGCTTTCGTAAACTCGAAGTCGATCAGCTCCCGCGCTACATCGTCGGCAACGAGCAGCGAGAGCAGTCTATCCTTCAGTATGCAGAGTTCCTGCAGTATGAGCACGGCTTCGAGGCACCTTTAGTGCCGGTCTTGGACTTCAATGGACGGCAGGAGGTGATCCCGCCGGTCACACTGTTTGTCGGTGGCGGCCCCAATACCCACTTCTACAGCCTGGGCATCGTCGCTCTGCCGCTCTCCTTAGCCTACGCCTTCACGGTGCACAAGGTGCAGGGGCTCACCCTGGTGGGTCGCGTGCACCTCGAGCTGTCTCGCATGTGGCCGTGTGAGCATCTGCTCTACGTGGCCATGAGCCGCGTGCGCAACCCCGAGCAGCTGACTGTCTCCTCCTTCCATCCCCGTCTAGTACGTGCGGCAGCGGACTGCCTACTATTCGACGACAGTCTGCCACCGGTCACGGAAGCCACAATTGCGCCGTACATGGTGCCAGCCACTTGGCGCCGCTGCAAAGATCGGCGCAAGAAGACACAACTGAGGAACCGCCTGGAGGAGTATGCGAAGAGGCGACAGCGGACCCTACAGAGTGCGGCGAGGAGAGGCGACATCCTCTCGGAGATTCGACTCCTTGAAGAAAAGATGTTGAAGCAACGGGCGAGAGCGTCGGCAGCACCCAGTAAGGCACACACCCCTTCTCTCCAATAAAAGGACATAGCGGCAAACCCTGGGAGCAGAGGAGGAGAACAGGGGAGAGGCACTCTCCCACCACGGCCCGATGAGTACTCAAGGGCTGATCCGCTGATACTCGATCCCATGGAACCACATAGGCAAGGCTTTTGTGTCAGTGCGCGCCTTGATGGTGGACGACCTCGATGTCGCCGCTCCACACTATCTTTCCTTTTTTGGGGAGGGGGGTGTTGATTGAAAAGCACCCTACAGAATATACAGATATATATCAATATATATAGATATATATATATTGATATTGATAGATATACACGTGTGTGTGTGTGTACAATAACCAAGAAATCCGATCGGTGTTAAGTTCGCAAGGCGAAAAGCCCGCCATGTCTGCTCCATTGCAGAAAGAGTACAGATGAGATGATGAAAGGGCGGGACACACACACACACACAGATGTCTCGGGGTAGAAGTAAGATAAAACAACTTCAAAAGAGATGGCGTGAAGAAAAGTCGTTTCGGCGACTCCTCTCCCCCTCCCTCGGGCAACACCCCACTCCCACCCTCCCAGTGCAAACCAGGATATACACATATATGGCATCCCCTGTGCAATGATACACTGTTTCTCTGCTCTCTCTCCATTGACCTTCACACCAATGCGCACAACTCTCCATCCTCTGCATTAACTCCACCGTTTGCCCCCCCTCCCTCCCCGCACAAACACATTACACATACAACCTCCCCCCCCCTCCCTCCCTCCATATATGCCACTCGGTGTCCATAACAGAGGCCCGTGAAGAAAAGTGTTGAACTCACCTTAGATCCCTTTCTTTTCCCCCTCCCCTCCCCTCCCCTCCTCCACAGACACACACACACACACAAAATAAAAAAAGGAAGTTATACAAGTAACTGCGTGTGCGTATTTTTTTTTCTCTTTCCCTGGCAACTCGGGGGGGGGGTACACGTGTACTATCGCACCCACGCTTCACCGACCCACCTGCCCGCCCGCCCCGGTAAAGACGCCGCCGTGGCGGAAAGATCTGGCAAAGGATAAGTGTGCGAAAAAAAAAAACTAGCTTGGAGCCCCATACAAACGACCACAGGACACCCAACATAGCACTTAGGTTGGCGGAGGCAAAAGGTAGGACAAGAATCAAGGAAGAAGGGGGAAAAATTTTAAAAGAACCCGACCAGGTGTTTTTTTTAATTTTGTTTTGTCTCGCATCACTGGACCTACCAACGCACACAGTTTTCAGTGTACATTTCTTCTTTTTTTCTGTTCGCAACTTGTTTGTTTCTCTAGAGATTTCCCCCCTCTCCTTATATATATTTGTTTTTTTTCCCCTCCATACACGCTTCCCTCCGGTGCTCCCTCTCTCTCTTCTTGCTGCCTCTGCCTGTCTGTGTGGGTGGGGGGTCGGCTGTGACACACACAGCTGTATTAACAATCTCTCGCCACCCCCTCCTCCTCCTCCCCCCCCCCTAGCGCACGGCGGATTGGGGTCATCAAGGAACCTGTGAAAGTCGTCTTTACTTCATCTGCTCGCTGTCTTCTACCCACACATACGCAGACCACACGCGATCATCATCAGACACCATCACACTTCAGCTCGAAAGTTGGAGTTCCGTTGGCGTTTGATGAACCGTTTGTATCTCGTCTGTTTGTTCCCCTTCTCTTCAAAGTCTTCTTCTTCTGTGTCGGTGTTTGCTGTTGTTCGTGATCCCCTCCTTCCCCAACAACAACAACAACAAAAAAGCGGGCAGAGAAGAGGTGAGCGGCCACCCTGTCCTACGTGACATTGCCTTCGGTTTTTTTTTTTTTTACCTACACGCACATCTCCGCATAGAGCACACACGCACACACACGTATTTGTTTTTCTCTCTCTTTATTTCTCACGTATCTGTTTTTTTTTTTTCCAGGGGTGTGCACACTTACACTTACGCACACACACACATTCCTCCTCTGTTTCTAAACAGGCAACACACCACCCCTCCCCCCCCCCATCGCATAGATTCAGTCTTTTGGCTCCCCCTCGCACGCAATACACACACAACCTCATTTTCCCCACTTTCCTTCTCACTTTTTTTTTTTTTTTCATACTCAGTGTGTTCGTACTCACTCTCCCATTACATTTCATAGACGCACGGATCTCCCTCCCTCTTCGTTCTCCCCAATCGTGTTCTAATTTATTTATTTTTTTGCTTTATATTTCGCTTTTTCAGTTTTTGGAAGGGTCTGTGTGTGTGTGTGTGTGTGTTCTTTTGTGTATAGGCAGTGAAACACCTCACAAAACAGCTCTGGCCTGAACCGCACGTGCTCACCTTGACTCCGATGTTTCGCCACCTCACGTGTTCGTCCGTGGCACGGCGGACGGCCTTGTTGCTCGCCGCACACACCAACCAGACCAACGGTGTCGTAGTGCAGCGTTCAGGCGCAGCCCACTCGAACCCATCGTCGATGCACAGCTCTGCTGGCTTGACTTCCCGTATCGTGTCAGAGAATGCTCACTGTGTGAGTATGAGATGGCAGTCATCCTCCCCCACGCCACCGAAGCCGGAGAGGGGCAAGAGGCGGGGCCGACCACCGGGCCGAAAGATGTCTCGGTCTACTTCCACGTCAACAGCCTTCGCAGCCGCGAGCGAGGCGATTGGCGATGCCTTGCGCACAGGTACAGACACCACGGGAGGCCCAGCAGCAACTTCCACCGCGCTGCAGGCCGTTGTGCGCTCCCCTGAGCCAATGCCGGTGGAACCGGCACCTCTCCAAGGAGGTCCTCTGCTGAACACATCAGACACAAGTCCCCTCACGAAACAAGCCGCGAAGCTTGTGGAGCCACCGATAGTTGCAGGTGCCGAGAGCGCCGCAGAAGTGTCGATGGATGCAGGGCGCACCACAGAGCCGAGAAGTATTCTGTTTCCACACCTCAAGAAAACGGCGCAGCACGAGGAGCAATCCCATGCCCACGAAGCAGCCGCAACGACCGCCTCCCCGACGCACAATATGACAGAAGTAACGGCCAGTCCCCCAGACAGAGACCAGGAGACAGCTGCACCAACACCGGCACCGGCGGAAGCAAAACCCGTTGTCGACGACCCGTTCCGCGACAACATTGACGAGGAATCGTTTTTCTCGTCACTTCTTCACCCAGGGGGTGACAACTCCAAATCCACCGAGGCGCGCGAATCAACCCTTGTGTACAATGCCCTCAACGGTCGCATGACGAGCGAGACATCGACGACGATGCAGTGTTTGCGCGAGCTGGGCTTTGGTGTCAACAGTCAGCGCCAGGTCTTTGTAGAAAGACCAGAAATTCTGAATGGGCTTGCAGAGCGGGTGCGCGCAGGAACAGCAGTGCTGCCGAGCAAGTGGCCAGTCACGCTCACCCGCATCATCGGCACGGTCATCATGAACAAGGGCATCAGTGACCCAGCAAAGGCGCTCGAACAAATGATACGGGTAAAGACGAACAGTGTGATGCGTAGTCGCTACAACTCCGTCGTGTCGGCGACGAGTAGCGACGTTGATGTCGACACAGCGGAGAAGGAAGCCCTTATGAACGGCGGACTCAACACAGATATGGCCATCGAGCTCAACGACGAGCAGAAGCGCGTCATAGAGATTGCCCTGCGCGGACATCACATGTATATTGGCGGAAGCGCCGGCACCGGTAAGACGGTACTCCTGCGTGCCGTAGCGCGTCGACTGCAAGGACATCGTCTCCGTGTCGCCATGACCGCCACCACCGGTGTAGCTGGGTGCCATATTGGCGGCTCGACCTTCCACCACGCCCTCGGTGTCACCTCCCGTGGAGAGTTCATGCGACGTAGCAGCATCCTTGACTACGACGTGATCATCATCGACGAGGTATCTATGTTTCCTCAAAGCTTGTTCGAAGAATTCGACCGAGTGTTGCGCGAGGAAGCAGGCACACCTGATCTCCCCTTCGGCGGTGTGCAGATTATCCTGTGCGGCGACTTCCTCCAGCTCGGATGCATCAACGAGAAGTCTCTCATCGGCTCGCCGCTCTTCCACAAAAATTTTGTGAAGGTCCGCCTCGAGACGCAGGTTCGCCAGATCGCTAACTCGAAATTTGCGAACGACCTTCAGCTCATGCGTCTGGGTATCGTGCCGAGCGATCTCGACGCAACAGTGCAGCTCTTACCGCCCGGAAGCATGGTAGACTCTGCTGTGAACCTTCTGCCAACGAACAAAGAAGTGCAGGCAGCCAACGATCGACAGCTGCAGGCATTGCCGGGTGAACCGCTGACACTCACACCGGAGACAGGCATCACTTCCCTCCATTGCGAGACGACAGCGACGTTGCTGCTGCGCACCACACCGAATTTCGATGAGTCTGAGTTTGCTCGACACACCCGATCTCTGCTTCAGGCCACCCTTGACCTACCCCGCGCCTCCCTCCTTTCGCTTTACCGTGTGTACGAAGACGGTCATGTGATGCGTGTGATGCTGCCGCCCGGCGAGTCCGTCGCGTGGCGCGATGCGATGCGCGAACGATTTCTCGAGATCGCCAGCCTACTCAACGACCTGGAGCTTGGCGCTACGGTCACCGAGATCATTCCGAACGGTGATGGTCTGCACACACCGGAGACAGAGGATTACTTGCACAAAGTCATGGCAAAGCATCCGATCGCGCAGCCACTGACCCTCAAAAAAGGCTGCCGTGTTCTCCTGCGATCGAACCTCTCTAGCAACCTCGTGAACGGCAGCATCGGCACCGTGGTTGACTTTGTAGAGTGCAGAGAAGAATCCTTCCCTGAATACATCAAAACCGATCCAGTCAAGCGCTCTATCGACCGCTACCGCGTCTTCTGCTTCACCGAGTGCGGTATGCCAGTGCCCATGGTGCCCGTCGTGCAGTTTTATAGCGGCGAAAAAATAGCGATTCCGCCGTGGGAGTTCTCCGTCGGTGGCGGCCCCAATACCCACTTCTACAGTCTCTCGAGCGTCGCTCTGCCGCTCTCCTTAGCCTACGCCTTCACGGTGCACAAGGTGCAGGGGCTCACCCTGGTGGGTCGCGTGCACCTCGAGCTGTCTCGCATGTGGCCGTGTGAGCATCTGCTCTACGTGGCCATGAGCCGCGTGCGCAACCCCGAGCAGCTGACCATGTCCTCCTTTTCACCGACTATGGTTGTAGCGAACGACACGTGTGTGCACTTTGATAAAACACTGCGCGGGGCGCTGCAGTGGACTGTGGCGGATGTTGCCAAGTATCCTGTCTCGGCATGGAAGCGGTGCAATGACACCATCTACCACCTCCGACGTCGTGGCGCCTCGCTACGTTGCCTCTTGGAGGGGGTGACCTCCATGAACGGGAGCACGTCTCCGCTGATGTCGAGAAGCAGCGTCCCGTCTCAGCAAACCGCTCACCTTCACCGTAATGGGTGTGCACTCGATCCACCAAGTAGCAGTGACGGTGAGGACGGTTATGAAACCCAATCCGCCGATGAGATGATGAGCACGAGCGACGGTAGTCGAGTGAGGGTACGCGTCGGCAAGCACAGCAGCGGCGCGGGGTTTGCGCCAGGTGAGGCAGGCGCTGGCGTCGGTGAGCCTATCAACTTGGAACACCTCAGCGCAATCCAGCACTCGGTTCTCGTAGCGCGCCGCATGCGCAAGCTCGTGCAGCACGTGGAGCGGGTATCGAAGCTGACAGAAAGGCGGCGCCGCACCAAGAAAGAGAAGAATGACAAAGAGTCGGGCAGTCCAGAAAACCCTCCTCCCTCGGCGATGGGGGGGAACGGTAGCGATTACGCGTCTGGCGGACGAGCGAGTACGCGTCTAGCAGACGAGTTGGGCAGCGACCAATCGTTCAACATGGAGCCTTCTGCGGCTGACATGGCAACGTCTGTAGCAGCCGCGGCCGCGTCATTACCGGCCGTCTTTTCTGCTCTTGCAGAAGAACACACATTCTAAAGCCTCTTTGTTGGTGCCGCAAATAACCTTGACTGGACGGCATCGCCGTGTCGCAAAGAGGTCAGGGGGAGGGGAGGAACGAGAGGGGGGGAAGCGACTCACCTCGTATGCCCCCCCCCCCTCACTTGTCACCACCCCACCCCTCGCGAGTGCATCTGTATGTATTCATCTCTATCCTGTGGAACGCCTCACATCAGCACATCTGTGTGTGTGTATGTATGACCCATACACCCATCCCTCTCCACGTGTCACTGTGTCGGTGTACACGTGATTATAATGAACCTTCATCCTCGATAATGCGCTCTATTTTCTGAGGACTTGGGGAAAACATAAAAAGGGAAATCCTCACGTGAAGTGATGCACAAAAAATTTATATTTATATATATATATTTATATTTATATTTATATTTATATTTATATATATATATATATTTATATTTATATATATTTATATATATTTATAAATATATATTTATATATATATACATGTATATATACACGTTTAGGTGGATGGGTATGAATTTTTGCGTGCGACGCTAGTTTTACTTTTATTATTGTTTCCCTGTCACATAGATGCAAGTGCACACGTATATATAAACACACACATATATATATATGTATATATGTATATATATAGATGTGTGTGTGTGTGTGTGTGTGTGTCGACTTTTACATGTCACGGCGAATGTATACACAAAGACCATCAGTATCATTATTATTATTATTATTTGTTTTTTTTGTGGGCGCATTTCTACACTTTAGAGAGAAAAGAGGGTGACAAGGGAAGAGAATACCTCCCAGCAGGCTCGCCCGCCCATCAAACCACGGGACCCGAAAGGTTCGTCGCGCACAACTCGAAAAGGCGGGCGTGTATTTTTTTCCACAAAATCCCTCCCCTCCTTCACTATTGGTGTGAACATAATGGGGAAGATGTCTGTGACAAAGTTCATTGCATGTTCGCTTGACTGTGCTGGGATGGGTTTTCGTTTTTCCACGTAGCCCTTGTGTGGTGATCGCCTGATCCAGTTCCCCTTTGAGGTGTGCGGTGAGGTGAGGGAGGAGTCGTGTACCTACACACACCTGCACTCACACGCTCGCGCGCACACTGTGTGCAATATATATATAGTATATATATATATATATATTATATATGGGGTATAAAGGTAGAAGGGAGGATATCGCCGTCTGTCCATTCATTTATTCTCGGGTTGTTTCTTTTTTTTTTTTTGCTGTTGCGTTTGGTCGCCTGTTCTTCGCCGATTGGAAGAAAAAAAAAGATATATATAGATAGAGATGGGTGGTGATTGGGGACCGGGCGGGGGAGAAGGAAGGGGGGAATACACGGTGCGTCTGCACTTGAGGTAATCTTGGAACGCAAGTCGCCACACCTCGTCCCCCTTTCCTTCCCCCCCCCCTCTTTATCACTTCCTCCTTGCCCCCAGTGAGGAACAGAAAACAATAATGCTGCAACCCGCGTAACAGTGGTGTGCCAACATGCGTATGTGCGACGAAGGTAAACACGCGAAGTATATATTTATATATATATATATGTATATATATGTATTTCTCCCGCCCCCCCCCCCTCCTTGTGGCGGGTTATCATGCCAATACAGCTCATACACAAATTTCTCCTCTTTTCTACAATACATCGCCCACCTCCCCCACGAGACTTGCACGCCAAGGCGAGAATGGGCTACGAGCAGAAACACAACAAGAGGTCGCGGCGCATGGCTGCAGCCCGGCGGAGAAAAAACGCTATGGCGTTGGCTGCACCTATTGGTGACGGTGACATTCTTGACCGCGCCGCTGTAGAACACTGCACGGAGGATGCACCTCCGACACCATCGGCTGGCGGTGTGTCTGTGTCCTGCGCATCTGTGAGAAGTGCTAGAAACGGCGACGCCACAGCACCTGAATCATTTCCTGTCGCGCATAAAGAAACGGCAGAAGAGTACAAGACAAAGCGAGGCAAAACACAGCAGTCACCATCAGGTATTTCCGTTGACCAGCGCGGCCGAGACACCCCGAACCCCGTGTGCTCTGCCCCACACACAGCTGATCATTGGACGAGCTTGAGTGTCAACCGCAGCGCCTCCAAGCTTCCGCTCTTGTTGGCAGCAACTCACCTGCGAAGCACCCATGGCAGCAGTACCCGTAGCCCACAATGGGTTGCAGAAGAGGGCAGCGTGGGTCATTCTATTGCATATCTTCTTTCAGACGAGTGGATTGGCGGCCATACCGTGACAATCTGGGGGGTACTTTCCTTGAGCACCGGAGACTGTGCACAAGTGGTACACTGGCAGCACAGCCCCGACGTGCCGGCATCGGCTCTTACCGCAGACGATCAACAGCCACCTTCGATTTCCCAAACCGCGCACACGACGAGGGAGATCCTCATGCACATTAATGCTGCCGGGCTCTGCTTCATGCTCGCACCCTCCTCGCTGGTGTCTGTCGAAGAGAATGGGGCGGCAGGAATTATGACCCCAGCCGCGGCGGCGGCGGGCTCAGACGCGGCGTCGTCGGGCCCAGCCGCGGCGTCGTCGGGCTCAGACGTCTATTGGCTGATCCCCTCTGTAATGAAGGAAACATTTGTCGCTCTTCTCCAAGCCCGGGAATGGCTGCGTGCGGCCCCACGCAACCATCCAGCTTCGCAGGGCACCGTCTGCAGCCTGGAGTGCGACGCGTGGTGCCTTGAACCCCACCCAACGCGCTGGGTAGATGCTTCACCGCCCTTGAAGCCACCCCTGCGTGTCACCGAGACGTGTGCGCAACAGAAGCCGTCCTCCGGGGCGAAGCGCACAGCGATCGAGACGACACGGCAGCGCAGTCGGCTCTCTTCATCCAAGCAGCTGCGAACTGCAGAGAGCGTCACAGGCACCAAACTCGCGACTGAGGGAGTGATGCCCGCCTCGCTCCATCCATGGAAAATACCGTATCTGGCTGCAGTAAAAGATTCTCAAACAAATTGCACTGCTGCCCCCGCGCCGCACCCTCCGTCGGCCACGGCGCCAGTGGCGGCTGTCACCACTCTAACCCTCTTGATCGCCAACTGCATTGCCCCATACCCCGCTGACAGCGATGCGTGTAGCACGAGTACATAGCGTGTATCGTCCACCGTACCTAAGGGAGAAAACTCTTGGACAGATGTACTCTGTCTGCGTGTGTGTGTGTGTGTGTGTGTGTGTGTTCATCACCCTGTTGTGATGTAACGATAGGAGCGTACCTGAGGAGTATACAGAATGATAGGTACACTGCACCGAAAAAAATTCTCTCCAGGCGTACAGTTGTCTCTCTGCGTGCTTCCTTGGCTCCCCTCTCGAGTCTGATATTTTCCCAGTTCATCTAGGCCTCTGCTGCTCTGCTTGTGTAGTTCACCTGCTGACAGGCCTCATCACTACTCCAAATGAGTGCCTCGAGTATCGAACAATAGCAATAATATGAATACTGCGGAAGTGGTGTCGACACAGTGCAGACCCTTCCCCACGCTCCCAATCCACTGGTCCACGCATAGATCACGTGTTCCTCCTCCTGCCTGGAAGCCCCCCCCCCTAATGGTTTGCGTGGCAATCATCTGCTCCCATGAATCATCCCGGTGTCGGGGGAGATCACCCCATGTGGAAAAAAAAAAATATATATATATATTTATTTTTATTTTATTTAGTTGTTGTCGTTGTACGTAAGAAGTAAAGAACGAAAGTAAGTAACGTAGACGTACCTACTACGTACGTTCGTACGTACGTCGTAC
>CM007331.1:115873-128713 GCA_000333855.2 Endotrypanum monterogeii
TACGTACGTACGTACGTACGTACGTACGTACGTACGTACGTACGTACGTACGTACGTACGTACGTACGGTACGTACGTAACGTAACTAACTAATAATAATAATAATATATATATATTATATTTTTTTTTCTATTGGTCTGGCTGTCGAAAGAAGAAAGCAAAATGCGATGCCCAACTTCTGTATGCCTCGTACTGATCACTCAACCTTTTCCCTCGCCCGTGTACCTTTGTTGCGAATATTTTTTTTGCACACGTACGGTACTTCTCCATACAACACACTATCTCTCGTCCCACTCTACCACAGTCACAATCACCGTTACACCAACAAAAGCCATCCCTTGCCTTCGCCTTCCCCTTCCCCCCTCCTCGTCCTCTCCACGCTTCTCCCTCCCCCGTCCAACGACTGACGCACCTCCTCCGAGCAACCATGACAACAGCCTTCAAGATTCCCGAGAAACGCGAGGAGCTCGTCTACACGGCGAAGATCGCTGAGCAGTGCGAACGCCACGATGAGATCCTCTTCTGCATGAAGCGCGTTGTCAAAATGAATCCGAAGCTGTCCAGTGAGGAGCGCAACCTGCTCTCGGCCGCCTACAAGTACATCATCAGTGCCCGTCGCGCGTGCTGGCGCAGCATGAGCTCCATGGCCCATAAGGAAGACAGCCACAAGGCCAAGACTGCAAGCCTGTTCAGCGGATTCCAGCTGCAGGTGGAGAAGGAACTTGCAGAGATATGCTCAGACATTCTCGAGCTCCTCGATAAGTACCTCATCCCCGCGGCGGATACGGACGAAAGCAAAGTTTATTACTACAAACTCAAGGGCGACTACCACCGCTACTTCGCTGAGGTGGAGTCTGGGTCAGAGACACAGAAAAACCTTGCGCTGGAGGCATATAAAAAGGCATCCGAGTTCATGGTGTCGCTGAAGCCGACATCGCCGATCCGCCTCGGCCTCGCCCTCAACTTCTCCGTCTTCTACTACGAGATTTTGCGCAGCCCCGACAGGGGATGCCAACTCGCGCGTCAGGCCTTCGAGGAGGCCCTGAGCGATCCTGAGGTACTGGATGAGGAGCAGCACAAGGAGTCGGCGCTGATCATGCAATTGCTGCGCGATAACCTTGCTCTTTGGACCGAGGATTCTCGACCGGAGGGCCAGGATGATGGCACAGCCATGGAAGAGCTCGAGTAAGAGCAAGACCATCAGCACATGAATATATATATATATATATATATTCATGTGTGTGTGCAGTACACGGACGCATGGAAGGCGCAGTAAAAGAGTGGGAAGGGACTGGAAATGTTATGCATAGAGCGACAACGAATACGAGGAGAGAATCGAGCGGGTGAGAAGAAACCAGAAACAACGGCGCACTTACAACATGCGCGCATCTGCAGAGTAAGGTCCTTCGCCCTCTTCTGGAGCGCCCCCATACGCTCACTTGGTCTGTCGCAGAGCCTTCCAGCCGCCCCTGTCGCCCCCTTATACCCTCTTTCAGCCCGTAGACTTTCTCAGCTTTCATTAGCCCCACGAAGGCCTTGTAGTTACACATTATGTGGGATGCTATTCTTATTCGCCCTTGAGAGGTGAGGCAGAGCGCCGCGCAGCTTGGGGGATCGCCTCACCTCATCCCCCATGAACAGTAACAACAACAATAGCAACAGCAAAAAAAAAAAAAAATGAGAGAAAAAAAAATGAGAGAAAAAGAAAAGAGGACGAGAGCAAGAAGGGGGAGAGGGCGAAGCACCTTGGGTGCTTCCAGAATATCTATTCATCTATTCTCTCCACACACACACACAACAACAAACCACCCACAGCAGGAACCACCCCCCTCCCTTTTTTTTCCCCCTTCCTTCATGGTATGTACATGGCGCCAATACGGACATTATTGTCCCCACCCCTCACCCTTTCTCGCTCTCTTCATATATATATATATATACATATAGAGAGAGATTTGCTTTAACGAACTCCTACAATTGCTCATGTTACTTCTTTCTTTCTCTTTTTTTTTTCCTTCGGTGTCAAGTTGTTGTTTGTTGGATATCGTTCGTATCTCGTGATGGGTTTTTTTTTCTCGCCCCACCCATGTTTCTTCTGCCTTGTGGTGGTGGTGGTGGGGGGGGGGGGGAATGAGGAGTGTCAGTGCCTCGGTGCTTTGTCTGCACATGTGAAAACCCTTCATCCCCCATCCCCTCGACACGCCCCTCCCCCTCCCCCTCCCTTTTTTTTTTTTCATGTTACCAATTGGGAGCTTTGCACACACGAGTACAAGACAAAGAGTTGTGAACGGAGGAATTTGTTTTGGAAAAAGAAAGGCTTTTTTTTTTGTTGTTGTTGTTGTTGGTGTGGCTGTTCCTGTATACATCTGTCTGTGTGTGTGTGTGTCTGTGTGTGTGTGTGTATGTGTGTCTACTGTCTGTCTCGCTTTCTAGAAACAGTGGGAGATATGTTGACTCCACTGCGCAATGCTTCCATGGATTTGATTCGCGGTTCCATCAGCGATCCCCTGCCACTGAACACTTGTTGAAGACAAGGAAGGGGGGGGGGCGACCTTCCCCCCTCCTACTTACCAGTTTGCCCACCCATTTTTCGTTTTGCCTTCCACCACCCCAAATTTCCTCTGACATCACCCAGCAGCAACTACGACTGCTACTTGTGTGTGATCATTCCGTGGATGCTCAGCTGACTCCTGCGTGTGAGAACTCCTGTATGCGTCTCTCTCTCTAATGTGAAGATGGAGTGCATCATCCCTTGCCCCAGCGCACTGCACCCTAACCTCTAACTAACACACCCCCCCCCGTTACCCTACCGCTCTGCTTATGCCAAGTGGACCTCCAATGTGCCCACTGCGTCACACACATCCGGCACTCTCGCTGAACCCGCTCTTCCATCCAGTGCACACCCCTCACCCGACCCCCCACCCACACACTCTCTGAGGAGACCCTAGACGCGCGCCTCTGCGCCCCCTCTGCTCACATATCCATATATATTTCACACTGTCTGAATCGCCGAACCGCAGCTCGACCGCCCTCGAGTGTGGGGCCGTGAGCGTCCCCGCGGCGGATGAGATGGTGGCACTTCCCGCGTTTAAGTTTGTCTTTCTGGCCATTCGCCAGGTGACGCGTCCTGTCGCAAAACAGATCGTATCACGCGCCAACACAAAGCACGGTGTGACATACTGTGTGTGCATTGGACTGGGCCGTGTCTCCCTCGGCCTCTCCGGTGTCATATCCGAGTGGACACGGGCCGAGGAACAGAAGCAAAGGGAGGCGAAGCTCAAATTAAAAGAGAGCAGCACTGCAGACGCAGAGGCAACGCCGACTTCTACATCGCGTATAGCACAAAATGCAGCAGAAGCGGCCCTGAATGCGGCGGCCAAGTCGTCGACGACTGCACGAGGCAGTGAGGCAACGACCACAGCGAGCTCCTCTGAAAGCCCAGCTGCTACACCAGCGACAGTCACACCTCGCTCACGATCACTGCTGCAGTGTGTCGTCTACGGCCCACTGCCCAAAGGTGAGGTGAAAGACACGTACGACAGCACCGTCTTTCTCGATCCATCGCGCACCGTCGGCGAGGCGGCCCGGGTGTTTATTCGCTACCCGACTCGCAGCACCTGGGATGTATTCCGCCAAACATTCCTCGGCCCCTTCCCCGAGGATCGACTCGTCGCAGCGGGCGCTGACCTACTTATCGAGCTAGTCGCGTACACGGTACTCTGCACCCTACTCATCGTGGAACTTCTTCAGCAATCGAGGGTATCGGCAGCAAAGGAAGCTCATCTACAGGCGCGCCTGGAGTCTATCGAGTCGAAGGTGAATGAGTTGGTTGAGCAAAACAATAAGGCGGCCTCTTCGACGCCGGTGCAGGAACTGCGACGAGTCGAGGAGCTGCACATTAAGGGACGGCTCAGCACCCTTTGGAGCGCCGTGGCGCACAGCGTCGGCTACGCGGGTGATGAACCCATCAGAGGCGTGCGGGTGGACGATCTCGTCGACGAAGGAAGTGAGCCACTGATAAAACGTGGGAAAGCGCTCGTACCGCAGCGCAAGAACGGTTCCAGCGTGGCGTGTGCCCCACCCCCCGACCCCGCGGTGAAGGTAAGCAAACATGACGAGAGCATCCACCTACAGGAAGAAATGAATAGACTCTTGTATGACGCCCTCCGGGTGGAGAGGAGGCAGGAGAAGTAGAGGCGGGCTGCTCCGAGCAGAAGAGGAAGGGGAAGGGGAAGGGGGTGCACTGCTCTTCTCACTTACGAGCCTGTGGATCCAAAAGCGCTAGAAATCCCCTTCCCCTCGCGCCACCCACGCGATCCCGCCCTCATCCTTTCCCCCTTTTTTTTATCAACTTGCATACCTGATAGCTTCCCTTTGAACCGTATCATCTTCTCTCAGCGACCATGTTCAGGTCACGCCCTATTGCGTGTGACATCTCCCCTCCCCCCATCACTCGTCATCTGCGTGTGAAGGAGAAGCGAAGCGCTCCGCCGTTTCATGTTCTCCTTTGTGTGTGTGCGTGTGTTTGGGGGGGAGAGAGAGCTGCGTCTTTGTCGCCCGATAGGTAAAAAAAAAAAAAATTAAAGGCACGAACCACCCTAATACGCCACTCACATACACAATGCAGAACCTCTTCACTGCCCCTCCCCCTTCTCCTCCTCCTGCCTTTCCCCCACCAGCCGACGTACATACAGTCCCTCGGTTTGTATTCATGGAAACCAACCTCAACATTGCGGAAGAAGGCCCGTCGCCGCCGGCCCAACTGGAGCAAGGCACCACCACTGCCATGTCAGGGGAGGACACGCACGCCCTTGAAGCAAAGGTGGCCAAATGGAAAGAGGCAGTCACTGTGCAGCTCAACAGCGCAGCCCAAAAAAATAAGAAACTCCGGGAAGAGGTGATTCTGCTTCGAAAAGAGAAAGACAATGCGCTCGGCGAACTGCGGATACAACTGGCGGAGGAATTTCAGGAGCGCACCGCCATGCTTCGGGACGAGCTGACGGCGATGAAGCAGCAGACTGCTTCGATGCAAGAAGAAAAAAAAAAGATGGCAGCTGCACACGAGGCGGCGCTGCAGTCGATGCAAACGAAACAACGCGAAGTGATTACACTAGAAATTGAACGCGAGTACAAGCGTCGAGAGGAGCAGTGGGAGAAGGAGAGGATGCATTTGCAGGCGCAGACCACATCAAAAGAGAATGAGAGGGCTCAAGCAGAGCAAGAGCGTGACGCCCTGAGGCTTAGACTGAACAAACTTGGCGCACAATATGATGAGCTCGCGACACTTCTTCAGTCAGACAACGCTGCGGCACCGCCGACATGTGAGCTGGAGGGAAATAGTGGCGCGAGCACTGGAGCGCAATCAAAAAACGGCTCTCCGACACTCGCTGTTGCCAGTGGTGCGGAAGGTGACAACAGCGACACACGTCATCGTACTGCCCTGGCGGCCACACACGCTACGCAAATGGAGATCATCAAAGCGGAGGCTCAAAACAAGGAGCAGCATACACAGTTTCTACTGGGCCTCGCGAAGCAGGAGCACGCAGTGGAGAAGGCACAGCTTCTTCAAGAACTGCAACTGCGTGAGAGAGAGCTGAAAGTTGCGCACACGCTGCTGAAGCAAGTGCAGATGGAGAGCAGTCAGTATATCGCACGCATATCGCGTGCGCAGACAGCGCAGCAGGAGCTCGAACAGCGATACGAAGCAAAGGTGTCAGCCCTCAACCAACAACTCGCGGAGCGCATCGCTGCCACGAAGGAAACGACGGCGCTGAACAAGCGCCTGCACGAACAACTTCGCGCATCCCAAGAGCAAGTCGCTGCATTAGAGGAAGAATCAACGATGCGCGAAGAGGCGATTCATTCGCTGATGCTTTCGGAGGACGACAAGCGTGTCGTGATGGACTTGCAGCAGGCAGTGCAGAGTGCCCACGATGAGGCGGAAAGATGGAGAATGCGATACTACAGCAGCCTCCCTGGCCCCCCATCTCCCTCCTCAGCGACAGGAGCGGCTGCAGATCTATCCCCACAGCAGAAGCCGCCAGGAGTCGAAGCCGCACACGAATCCCCCGATCGGTGTGCATCCGCAAACACTGCTGCTCGAACCCATAAAGCGTGGGGCGATCAACTCGCGGCCAAGGAATCAAATCTCGAGGCGAGGGAGGCAGATTTGGCCCGCAAAGCTGCACTTCTGGAAGCAGCAGAGGCGAAGCTCAACAAGATGCGGTGCACCATGGCCAGCCAGGCAGGTATGCTTCTACAAAATCAGAGTAAGAGAGGCGGTTGTGTTAGCAGTGGCAATGGTGCCGGTAGTCTTCAGGGATGCCGGGAGGACGACAGCACCAGCGTTTTTATCGAAGACGGCTCAGAGAAAGGCCACAGCGACCGCAGCCTCATGGACACGTCATCGTTTTTTTCCGCAGTGGTATCATTCTTTCCGTCCTCTCTGCACAGCCGACTACACATGCTCGACTTACAGAGACGCCGTCTACATCTCCCAGGTGCGTCCCGCTCAGGTGCATGTGGTCTCACTGGCAGCGGTGACACCGGTGGTGCCCCTCGGTCGATGCGTCGCAGTGTGCTTGTTATCATAGTCGTGGCGCTCATGCTACTACTCATGCTCGTCAATATGAGCCCTCTCCTCTAGGGAAGGTATCGAGCTCCATCAAGCGGCGGTAATACGCGGCAAGTGAATCGGGAGTACGTACACGTCGCTGGGTGGCTTGACGCCCACGACTCGAAAAGAAGTCTCGATGGAATTTCTCTCGGCCTCCCCCCCCCCCCGACACATCGATGAGGAGCTGACGGGACTGTAAGCACTGTGATATCTACATATATATATATATATATATATATATATATGTAGATATATACTCATTCAACGGACAAAGGGGAGAGAGAGATCCGCCCTCTGCATCGTTCATCCTTCCGCCTCCCACTTGACACCCGTGCATTTGTTGCACGTCGACACTCAAATTGTAGAAAGTGATGCTCTCTTATTGTTTGTTTTGGGGGGGTGAGGGAGGAGGAAGGGCAGTCTTTCAGTAGATGATGAAGCGCGAGCGCAGACTCATGTGGCGTCCATCAAGTGGAGGCAAAGCTACGCCGATTGTCTGTGTCTGCCATAGAGTCTCAAATACCACGATGGTCTTGGGGAATGAAAGCACTCCTCGACACGCGCTGGCACCAGCCTCTGTCATCCACCACACTCGCAGAAACATATTTTTTTTTTTGAAAATGAGTCATTCCTCCTCTTCTTCCTCTTCCTTCTTCTTTTTTTTTTTGTAGAATACGGTGTATACTCGCATACATCTTTACGCTGCGACCTGTATGATCTACCAGGTTCCGGGTATGTGAGCACGCACGGACGCCCCCTCCCCCTCCTCCTCCTCTGATTATTATTTTTATATAGAGAGTGAGCAGGCTGTACGCCAACAACAAAAAAAAAAAAACGTACACTCCTGCGGATAGAAACAAATCGAAGAAGACGTCTGCGCACACACGATTCAGTGTAAAGTACACCATCCCAAATCTGAACTCTGCATTCCATAGACTTAATTTTAAACGTGTTTTAAAAGGGGGAGGGAAGAAAAACGGCTCACATCGCACCGGTATATCGCACCTGCACACCGGCCGCTCCGTCACTTGGCTTTATGAAACACAGTGTCACCACAGTCTAAATAATTTTTTTTTTATTCTCCAAGATCCCCCCCCCCTCACTGTAAGTCCCACACAAGGGGGGAGAGTGAGGGGGAAGAGGGGACGGCACACCCCACATCCATAATGTTCAAAAAGAAGATTGCCCGCGTTGCGATAGCGGTAGCCTCAGAGGCCACCGCGGCAGCGCCGGCATCCCTCAAACCGAAGCGCAGCCCTACTGCGAAGACGCTCGCCATCATTGAGAAACATCGAAAAATTCTCGAAGAGGCGAAGCGTCAGAAGGATGAGATGGATCAGCTAACTCGTGAGCAAAACGGTATGATGCTGCTGCAGAAAAAGCGGAAGAAGAATAAAATCACCACGACCCCACACACACCGTCGACGTCTACAGCGCCATCGGCCGTGTCATTAGTTGCGGTAAAGCAGGAGCCACCGCGGGACACCTTTGCCGCGCTTGTGGAACACTTTCTCTCCTCCACAGAGCCCCTTGCAGATTTGGATGAGACCATCCAAAAAGTGAAGGGCCAATCTGGCTCGGAAAATGCTCCGCCAACCACGTCACCACAGCCAATACCGTCACCGGCAAAGCAAATGCGGCCCACAACGACCCCGTCCTCTTCCGTCGTCACATACCGCAGCTTTTCTGCCTCACTTCTGTGTCCAAAGAAATTTTATCTACTGCAAAACCGCAGTGATCTTATTCCCAAGGCGTCCCTTGGTGACATGATGCACTTCGACGATAGCGTGGGCTTTAATGAGCTCGCGCGGCGGTGGGACAGGCTGCAGTTCGGCAGCCGCGCTGTGCTCGTCAAAGAAAACGACTTCGATCAAGCAGTGCAACATACGGAAGAACTCATCAAGACATACTTCCAAGGCCCCTACAAGTCACTTGGGGAAGGAGCTCCGTCCCTGACAATCCACAGGCCAGCCTTCGCCGTGAAATTCTCAGGTGATGCACACCTGACACGAGCCGACGACGATAGCCCGCGCGCTGCTGGAGCTGCGTCAGCAACCACGGAGCTGCGCGCACGGCCCGCTGTCGTGCGGTATCGCCCTAAAGAAAACCAGTGGGTCCTCCTGGAGTCTCAGGCCATTATCGATCCCATGAGCACCCCTGGGCGCATCAGCAACCTGATGCAGCGCTTCCAGTTCACCGCCCTATGCCTCCGGCTGTGGTTAACCCAGCCCTGCTGGCCTATTGAAGTCCGGAAAAAATTTCTGCAGGTGGACCTGGACGGGATTACAAGTGAGAACCTGCGCGGCCGCTCCCTGGAGTCCTCTGCCCGCGCGGCGGCGCCTGTCGATCTGAAGCGGAGCGGACTGCTTCATATCCGACAGTTCTTCCCTGGCCCCGCTACCCTGATGGACTGTGACCCGCCGAGGCTGGTGAAATTCATTCAGCGCACATCCCTGGAAGATTTGATGGCAGAGGACAGCAAGTACTACAGCAAAGAGGGTTGCGGACGGCAGAACGGCAACGCCGCCGCTCGCGCTGGGGGCGGTGGAGCGCATTACTTCTCACATCACGGCCTCAGTGGCAGCGGCGGGGCAGGGGGTGCCTTCGATATGCGCAACTACAGCAGCGCCATCGCGGCCGACATTGTCTTGGCCGGTGAAGCAGCGAAAGTAGAAGAGGCAGCATCAAGTCTGCGTAACCTCTATAACTCCCGTACGACACGCAGTCAACGCTATAAGGATGAGGTGCACCATAACCTTTTCGAGGCCCAGCAGTGCTTCATGGAGGCGCTGCTGCGCCGGCACACGCTCCCGCTCGTGAAGCGCCAAGCACAAATAGTGGCATCCTCTGCGATTGCAGGGGCCAAGAAAAACCCCCTGACTGTCTTCTCAGACTTCCTTGGTGATGACGGCTTCGTGCACGCCTCCCGGGCTGCTGAAGGGGCGGACACCAGCGAAGAGAAAAAGATCGAGAATGGAACTCATCGGAAGGTGAGAGGCGCTTCTGCCGGCGAACAACGAAGTGAAAACCCCACGGCGTCCAGCGAAGATGAGGACGGCAAGGAAACGATGAAGGAGGATGCTGCTGGCATCCGCAATGGAAAAGGCGAACACATCGACTCTCCTTGTTATGCGCAGTACATGGGTGCGCACTGCATGCGCGGCGGAGACACGTGCCCGTTTTTCGTCGAAGGCATGTGTTTGCCTCGGAAGGTTGACAATGCGCTGGCGGCGCGTGACAATCATCTCTTCACACTCCCGTCCACGTCCCTCACCCGAAAGGCGTCGTGGTGGGCGCAGGGCAAGCGCACCGTGCGTGACGTGCTCTACGCGTACGAGCGAGGGGAAAGCGGAATTCGGCTAACGAGTCCACAAATCCGCTACGCCAAGGCCCTTGAGCAAGGCAAGGTCGCCCTGAACCCGCGGGAAATAGATGCCTTCTTCGGCCGACTTCGCTACCCTTTGTTCGTGATCGACTTCGAGGCCGTTCAGTTTGCCCTGCCGCCCTTCGCGAAGGAGATAGCTTACCAGTCCATTCCCTTTCAATTTTCCCTGGACGTGTTTCAGCATGACTTCCTGACGGAGGAGCCGACGCACTACAACTACCTACACTTCGGCAAGAACTGCTCACCGAACACGGACCCCCGTCCTGCCTGCATCGCCGAGCTCATCCGCATTGTGAGGCTAGAGCGGGAGAAGAAGAGAAAAGAAATGGAGGAGTCTGGAGAATTGGAGCGCATCAATGTCGAGCGTGCTGCCGAGGAGAAGGGAAAAGCGAGCGGAAACCGCCAAGGACGGCCCAAGAAGCCGGCGACCCCCAAGATCACAAAGTCGAACCCGCTGGAACAGCCCCTGCGCCCGTACGACGGCTGCTTCATTGCGCACTTCGCCTCCTTTGAAAAGGCGTGTCTGGAGAAGCTGGGTCAGCTTGAGGAGGGGTACAAGGACGAGATTAAAAGCTTCTGGTTCCTCGATACACTGGACCTCATCAAGAAGGGATGTCTGCACCCCAACGCGCACGGGTCAAACTCACTGAAGAAGGTGCTGCCGGCTCTGTGCCCCGACTTTCAGTACGGCGTCTTCGGCTCCGAGCAAAGTGCAGCAGTGGCCATGCCAAAAAAGAATTTGGGACTCGGTGTGGGAGGCGACAGAACCTGCGTGTCTGTCCCGGATGTCGCCTCGTCGAGGGGCAGTGCTGGCGAAGGCCAGGACGAGCAAAAGGGCGAAAACGCGATGGGGGTGTACCGGCTGTGGCATCACATGGAAGGCGGCGGTACGGTGCAAGACATTGAGCGCGCCAAGACCAGCTTCAATGGCAGTGCGCTGAAGTCGCCCGGCTGGTCGGAGAGTGTGCGCACTACAATGACAAAGGAAGAGCGGGAACGCATGTGGAATACCCTGCGCGTTCAGTTGCTCGAGTACTGCTCCCTTGACACCAAGGCCCTGTACGAGATCATGCGAGAAATCTATAAGGAAAGAGAAGCGGCAAAGGGTATCAAGCCGCTAGACAAGACAGGATGGGTGTTCATCGACCCAGTGCCACGTGAGCTGAACCTGTAGATATTACATCCAGATGGTTGAGTACAAGGGGGAGTCAACTCATTTGACCCCCCCAAGCCTTCAGCCACGGATCGCTGAATAAGGGTGCGCTCACCTGCCCTACCCCCACCCCAAGCACACACACACACACACACGACCACGGGCATAGCCTTTCCTCTCGAAATGAACGCTGTGATGTATCCTCGAAGCTCTTTCTCACATGAAGTTACGTTATCGGCTTAGCGACCCGCCCCAAAATTTCTGTTGGGGAAGAGGGGGTCTTGTTGATCACACCACGACCACCACCTCGCGGCACTTCCTCGTGTGTGGTGTTTGAGCTGCGTGTTTTAACTCGACAATATAGAAAAGAGGAAGACCTTGGGTCGAGGACTAACCCCCCTCCCCTTCAATCGTCTCCGTTACTTCCCTCTTTTTTTTTTTTTTTTCACACTCAGCATAGAAAATGGCTTTCCAACCTGACCCACACAAACACATATGCACAGGAGCATACTCCGTTCGCGACTCTGCAGGCGCGTTGTATCAGCGACAGATCGATCTTCAGCGCACCCTGGTCCTTGACACTCGCAAAACACAATGTGATGACCATCCCCATACGACCGTCATCTCCACCACGGGCAGCGTGGTGCGATTGTGAGGCAGTGGCGGGTGTCGGGGAGCCCACCCCCTCGGTCCTTTGCCACCACCTCAATCCCAGGCAGCGCGACACATACCAGCGCCGTGCACTCCGGCGGTGCGGATTCGTTATCTGGCTGACCGGTGCCTTTTTTTTTTTTGAATGCGCTGACGCATCTACTTCTCACCCCTGCCCTTCCGCGGTGGAATTGCCTCCCTCCATTTCCTTCTGTCACCCCTCCCTTCTTTGCCGTCCCCTGAGCGCATTTGCCCCCCTCCCCTTACCCACACGCTGCCACTCCCGTTGTGCCCCATTATGTGCTGTCACTGGCTGGGCTCCCCTCAAACGGCGCGCGCCAAGCCTGCCCTCGCTTCCGACCCTCGTTTTTTTTTTTTTCGCAACTGTTCACAGTCCTAGTCGGCACTGATTTCCCATGACGACGCTCGTCCTTTGCGACGGCACCGAGGGGTGTCTGCGCTCGATCGAGGTGGCGTGCGCCGGCTGCGCAATATCCCCATCGCCGGCGTCACCGGAGGAGGCCTCGGTCGTACTCGCCCATGTGTGGAGTCCCAAACAAACACCCAAGAGCGCCGCCCCCGACAGCAGTCATGCGGCGGATGGGGATGCGTCTGGCCGGTTGACTGGGGACGCCAAGGCGGGCACAGCCTCCCCCACCGGCGCCGTCAGACAACCCAGCATCACCATGTCGTGTGCCGACGTCCTCGCCACAACTCTGCGGTACATCCACACAAACAAGTATCTGAGAAATAAGCTGCACTACGTGATGGAGACGACGTGCGCATCATCCGTCCCTGGCGGCGGGGACGCCGACAGCAGCGCGCCAGCAGACGCCGCGGCATCCGCGGACGGTACTGCAGCCTCGCCGGCGGCGCCCAGCAAGCCCGGACAAGCGCAGGCGCGCGCCGCCAACCAGCCCCGCCGCCACTCCCTTGGTCGCCCGCCGGAGAAGCAGGCCGGGGGCCCCGCGGGGGACGGTAGTGGCGACAAGGGGGCGGCTCAAGATGAACGGGAGGCAGCCGCCCGCATCCCGGAAA
>CM007331.1:137220-162832 GCA_000333855.2 Endotrypanum monterogeii
GTTTTACCGTTTTCGTTTTGTTTCGTGTTCGTCGTCGTTTCGTTCGTCGCGTTCGTCGTCGTCCTCCGTCGTAGTAGTTTTCGTTTCGTACGTACGTACTATATATATATATATGTGTGGTGGTTGTTGTGTGTGTGTGTGTGTGTGTGTGTGTGTGTGTGTGTGTGTGTAGTGCGTTTTTGTATTATGTTCACTGTTTATAACTTTAACATGAAAAAAAAAACAGATCGTTGAAAGTCAACAGGGGGTGACGCGATACCTCCCCTCTCCCCAAACCCCGAACCCGTTATGCGTCTATATATATATATATATATATAGTGTGTGTGTGTGTGATACAAAAACGTAAAATCTCACCTTCGGCCACCACCTATATCAAGGCCAAGTGTCCCCCCATCTCGTCCCCTCCTCTCCTCCCAACTCCTTCCTTCTCTCTACACCAGCACTTGTGCACTTACGCTTCAGTTGTGTAGAGCATCTCCTCCACGAGTTGCAAACCATCGTTCTTACCCAACAGGCGCGCGAGAGGCAACCAGAAATAAGCAAACAGGCACACACGCACAGCTACACTAAAGAGAAGAGAGTCGCCGTGACGGATGCCTCCGAAGCGTCGGCTCGCCTCCAAGTCGCCAGCGTCGCGACAATCCGCAGAGACGACTAGGCGGAGTCCGCCAGCCACAGCCACCGCGAGCACTACCTCCGCTGCTCGGCTCACCACTAAGTCTCCCAAGTCTGATACATCGCCGAAACGCAATACCACTTCAGCTCGTACGCCACGCGAAGAAAATTCAGACGGCGTCACCAGCAGCCCTAGTGCAAGCGTGAAGAGCCATAACATCTCCAGCCTCGATAGCCCCCGCGAAGACACTGCGCTTCCCTTTGCGTATACGACCGAGGCTGAGCACAACGCCCACGGCTACGACCGCCTTCATGACCATCATCCTACAAGACACGGATGCAGACGCTGAAAATGAGGATGGCAAGGCAGACGAAGATGACATCATTCTTTTCCCTCACGCTGAAGAGCTTTGGGGCACCGCCGCTAGTGTCAAGGGTGATGGAGACAAGGACCGTGTCGTGCGTCTCGGCACAACACAACACCTCGACGAGACAGACAGCAGCGATGACGAGGCAACGCTCAACCGCGTCGGCGACATTCCTCTGGAGTGGTACAAGGACGAAGACCACATCGGCTACGACATAGAGGGAAAAAAGCTCATGAAGAAGGAACGCTCTGCGCTGGAGCGGCTGCTCGAGGTGACAGATGACCCCAACGCGTTGCGCACCATCTACGACGCTCTGCACAATGAGAAGAAAACCCTCTCGAACGCTGACCTGCAACTAATATTTAACCTGCAACGCAATCGCACAACGAACTCTAACTATGACATGTATTCTGAGGTTCAGGAGGACACGGTCGTCTTCGACCCGCTCAACCACCCACTCGCCCGCAGCGGTGGTCCGTCGAAGAAGTCGTTCGTGCCGGCACTGCATGACATGAAGGTGATCGCCAAAATGGTGCGGCGCCTTCGTAAGGAGCAGGAAGATCGCAAGCTGCGCCAGACCAACGAAAAGGGAGAGGAGGAGGGGAATCAACATCTCTGGGATGACAGCCACGTGGAGATGGACACACACACACACTTCAAATACTTCAACCGCATCCCTAAACCGAAATTGCCGCCTCCAGGCACCTTTGAGAGCTATCGCCCACCGCCGGAATATCTGCCGAGTGAACGTGCGAAGCAGCGCCATGCTCGTCTGCGCACGATCGACCGTAAGGAGCACTTCCTGCCGCAGTCTTTCGACGCTCTGCGCCACGTTCCTTTCTATCACCACACCATCCAGGACCGCTATCAACGCTGCCTTGACCTTGCCCTCTTCCCTCGTGCACAGCGCACGCGGCTCGTGGTTGACCCTGACAAACTACTTCCGGAGCTGCCTGATCCGAAGGACCTGCGGCCGTACCCAGAGAAGCTCTCCTTGCACTACAAGGGACACACGGCGACAGTGCGTAGCCTGTCGGTAAGCCCCAATGGGCAATACCTCGCAACTGGTTGTGATGATCATCTAGTGCGTGTCTATGAGGTTCACACGGGTCGCCTGATGAAGCGGTATGACATGGGGGCGCCGGTGCAGCAGGTGGAGTTCTGCCCCTCCAAGTCGCTCAACATCCTTGTTGCAGCGGTTGAGTACAGCCTCGTGTTCATGGTGCCCACCTTCGCGGCTCACACGCTGGTGAACGACCACACCATTCGATTTCTACGTGCACCAGGGCTTTCGGCGGGACAGAGCGGAGAATCACATGCGCTGGGCGCGGTGGACACCCTCGGTGGTCGCGCAGTGACGCAGACGACGCTAGACGCGGATGAGACAGCGCACGAAGCGACGGCGGACCTTCACGACATCGAGGAACGAGAGAAGCGTGCAGAGTTCATCGATGCCAACGCCAAGGAACGCAATGCGGGCATTGTAGTGAAGATAGCGATGCACGCGAAGGTGAAGAGGTTCTGCTTCCATATCAAGGGAGACTATTTATGTGCCCTATGCCCTAAGGACCACGTCAAGTATCGCCAGACGATTATGCTGCAGCTCTCAAAGCGTAAGGTATTCTGCCCTTTCCGGAAATTCTCCGAAGTTGTCACAGACTGTCGATTCCACCCGCGAGAGCCCCTCTTCTTCCTCTCAACGACCAACTCGGTGCGATGCTACAACCTCATGGCGCATCGACTTCAACGACGCTTCAAAGCCTCGGGTGGCGTTACAACATGTCTGTCTATCCACCCCGAGGGCGACAACTTCCTCGTCGGTGACACGACTAGCCACACATCGTGGTTCGACATGGATTTCTCTGACAAGCCGTACAAGCGTATGCGCTCACACAAGGGAGTGGTGAACGCCCTTGCCTACCACCCTAAAACAGCCGCATACCCTCTGTTTGCCACCGGCGCGTCAGATGGTCAGGTGCACGTGTTCCACGGCATGGTGTACGACGACTACAATAAAAACGCGCTCATCGTACCGGTGAAGATCCTGAAGCATCAGAGATCAGTGTACTCGATGACGTGGCATCCGACCCTCGCCTGGCTTTTCACCTCAACCGAAGACGGCGTGGTTACGGCCTGGACGGAGTGATGTACGCTGCTACACTCTCTATGATGTGACTAGGCAGCGCAGGAAAAGAATAAGAAAAAAAAAGGGAAAAAGGAGGGGGAGAGGCAAACAGAAGAAAGCCTCCTCTCGTGCGCGCGAGGGTGGAGGGAGGATGGGGGACTATCACCGTAGTTCTCAGTAGCATTGTTGTGTGTGTGTGTGTGTATGTTTCTTTCTTCGCTCTGCTGCGTCGGTTAACAAATAAAGGGGAGTTTTAATTCTGTCGGGAAACAGAACAATGCAGCAGTGCCTCGATCCAGTACACGCTTGTTTTGATTGTCACCACTTGTGATGGTCAATGCAGACAGTCGAATCTTTTTTTTTTTCATTGTTCATGTGTTGCCTCCGTATGTTCATGCGGGCCCCTCCCCCCTACTGTTTTGCTTGATACGTCCATCGATGTCGGTGTGATATAATTCTGTGTCTGTGAGAGTGGTCTTGTGGCGTCTCCTCTATCTTCATGTGAGTGTGATGTTTCTTTACGTCTTAAGCAGTTTAAAGTCATGCTCTAAATATATTTTGCCCCCGCCCCGCCCCCTCTCTTTCACCTGTCTCCTACACTGTGTGTGTGTGAGAAAGAAAGAGAGAGAAAGGTGAGTGAGTGAGTGAGTGAGTGCGCAGTTGTTCAAGACACACACACACACACTATTCACCAGTGTCTTCGTATATTAGTTCGTTACATCGCACGTTAATGTGGATGCGCACACACACACACACACAGGAGTGACCCTGCACCTCTCCTTCGTTCCCCTCTCCCTTTTGCAGGGGGAGAGGAAGGGGTGGGATGCTAGAAAATGAAGAAATGAATTGTCTGTGACCGTGCGCTCGCAGCATATACCTTCATCAAAATGCACAACAACGGCAAGATCTCCATCTAAAGCAGCTGAATCACGTAGGTGTAACGTATGGTCTCACCACCAAGTCTCCTCCTCCGCCCCCCCCCCTTCATCCCCTTCCCCGCTCCTCACGCCGACGCGCACAGCAACTGCAACAGGAGCACTACTTGAAGGCATAGCCTTCCTCATAGACACGCACACTGGCCTATCGTTCTCGGTCGACTGCGCACCTCCGTATCCGTATGATATGAGCATACAACTGGACAACTCGAACTCCGCCTCCGCCGCGGAAGGGCCGGTCTTCACAGCGATTGCTGTTTGCGGCTGTGGGCATGACGGTCGACTGGGCATCGGGGTAGACGCCCCACCGACCGTGTCTGAAATTTCTATTATTGATGACTTCCTGCCGAACCTCTCTGATGTCACCAACCTGGGAGAGATCATTCAGGTGTCGTGTGGTGCATACCACACGCTGCTGCTGACGAGTACTGGACTCCACGGCTGGGGCTTGCACGAAGATGGTCAACTGGGCTTGGGTCGGCCAGCCACTGCCGGCGCAATCCCAATGGCAGCAGCAACAGTGGACAGCTCCTTCAGCAGCCCAGATGCGACAGCGGCAGCGGTGCCCAGCCATGTAGATAAACCCCTTCGGATCCCTTTAACTGAACTGATAGGTAGGGATGCGGGGGTGGGCGACGCATCCGTTGACATTCTCTCAGTCCACTGCGGTGCTAACTACTCCTTCGTCTACTCGACTGCAGGTATTTACGTGACGGGCCGAAACGATTGTGGTCAACTCGGGCTCGGACACACCAACAACGTGTACACATGGACTCGACTCTGTGCGGCACTTCCCCTCCCGGAGACGGGGAACAGGAACGGAACGGAGACGAGAGGGACGCGAAGTGCAGCCTCACCCATTATGTCCTTATTACCGAGTGTGTGCGACTCTAATCCTGGCGGTGCACACGCGCGGCTTCTCTACGGGTGCCTCACACATGTGAGCTGCGGCACTCATCATACCCTTCTCGCCTGGAGTGACGCAATTGTCTTTCGCATGGCAGCACCATCCAGCGGTGACCCCCAAGGACGGACCCTCGACGCAAACGATCGCTGTGAAGCTGTCTACTACCCGTCCTTGGTGATGGCGTGCGGCCGCGGCGACTTTGGAGAACTCGGCTACGACGGAAACCCATGGGAGGTGATGCAAGCTAAGTCTCAGCGGCAGGAGCGCGCGCTGCGCTCAGCGTTGCAGCAACAACAACACCACGGCGGTGATGTCGACGCTCAGAACGGGGCCAACGACAGCGCCTACAAGTTCAAGTGGAAGGCTGCAGCTGGAATCAAGCCGCGGCGTCCTCCCTTCAACTCGACCTTCTTCGAGGTGGTGAGGGGCCTGAAGCATCTAGAGAAAAGCGCAGTGACACTTGCTGCATCGTCTCTGGAGGAAGTGTGTGCAGCTCTCCCCCATGGAGATCACACAGCGCATGCATTGGCGGAGAACGTGATCCGGCGACTGCGTGAGAGCACAGAAACGAGCTACACGTCTCCCCCTCCCACCGCCCCCGCTCTCGAGACCTCTAGCAGCGCCTCCAGTCGATGGGAGGTGGAAAATCTGCAAGCGATGCACCTCCACTCGGCTGTCACGCTACGTCAGCGCGGCGCGGCGCAGTCAGAGAAGCTCGTCGTCCTTCACTGGGGCTGCTACTACTGCTCCGATATTGAGGATGAGGCTGCTTCTCATCCACGACCCGCCTTCAGTGATGTTATCGAAGCGCTCAGCGATGAGGATGCCGGCGTGATTGTCACAGTGTGCCACGGCTGGTGTGGTGGCATACATGCCGGAGAGGAGACCCTGTTGCGGTATGGCGTGCCGTGCGTACCCGCGGTGTCAACAACACTACCATCAGGTGCCCCCTCCCTACAGGTGCCAATGCTGCAAGTCATGGGCAGCGGCAACCTTGGCCTCGGCACCGACGACAGCTTCACGCGCGACTGGGTCGATCTGACTTGCTCGGATGGTGTCAGCGCTACAGGGAGTCAGGCGACAGTGCAGTCGGTGGTGGGCCGCTCGCATTACCTCATCTCGATGAATACTCAAGGGATAAGCAGCTCGGTGAGATGCTCTTCTAAGGAAGGCGTATGTTTGCCGTCGGCATCGACCACTACCCTATCATCGTGTGTCTTTGGCTTTGGCGACAATCTACACGGACAGCTCGGTGCACCTGCGCTTCGGGCCGGCGATGCGTCGAAGGAAGATGTTGTGGTGACACCACGAGTTGTACTGAAAAAAGGAGATGTTCTGCGCGTTGCCTCCGCCGTGAAGCGATCGCTCCAAGACGCCTCGGCTCCACCTGTACACCCTCGCCGCGCCGGTGCAAAAAATATTGTGGAGGCCCCCGCATCCCCAGTAGTGGTGCATTCCTACGAAGTAGTGGCGATTCGTGCTGCTGGGGCCGGCGCGCGGCATTCCGTCTTTCTCGTGGATGTTTCTCCGGTAGCCACAACAGCAGGCATCTAGCCCAAGTGGTTTCATTCCACCCCGCCTGTAACGTCTTCTCTGTGCAGCCGGCCATCTCTGGGCATGTGGTCGCACGACAGGTGCGCCACCTTCTTTGGTTTGTCGATCATACCACGTAAAGTATTTTCGCGACTTATCCACCCACACTGTACTGCACCCAACACGCCCGCCCTCGGACTTTCGACGCTCGTTCCTTGAGGAGGGGAGAGGAGGGCTGATAAGGGCTTGGCTACACACAGGCGCACACACACTCTCGAAGCCGAGAAGTCTACCATGTTTCCCCGCCTACATTCAAATCACTTGTTGATGGGCGATAAGGTGGGGAGGGGAGGGGGGGGCCCATGCTCCATGGAGCTCAGTTGGGGGTATCAATACCGATGTCGATTTTCTAATCGTGGAGGAGTGTCAGCCTTCTCTTCTTTTGAACGAGGTGGGAGGGTGAAGAAGACATCTTCTGATGCATTGTTTGGATCCCAGGCGGTGCTGAAGTCGTGAATCTGAGGTTTCTTCGACATTGGGGTGAGTACCAGAGTTGAGTGCAAGCGAGCGTGTGTGTGTGTGTGTGTGTTTGGGGTGGGTGGGCAGTGTGATCGTCTCCTCTCGCCCAAGCGACCCCACCCGGTGACAAATCATTGAAAAAAAAAAACAGGGGTCTGTGCGAAGGCGCACTTCCTGCCTGAGAAATCTCTTTTGGGAAAAGAGGGCAGTGCATCTAGATCCTGCAACTCATCTGCACAGTCCATCCGTATCAAGTCGGAAAGGGAGCCAAGGGACTCGGGTGTCCCCTGCGAACTCCCCATCTGCTCTCCATAGATTCCCGTATCCGTCGTTACTCTCAATAGCACCTTTTTTTTTTTTTCTTAGTACTGTGCGCCTGCAACTAGTATAGCTGCAATTGTGAGGGTGCAAATCGATTGTATATAGGGGTGTGGCGTGCACACGTCGATCCCTGCCCTCCCCCTCGCTTACTCACTAGTACACCCTCCACACGAGCACCCAAGAACTTGGAATGAAAAAGTCGCTTGAGCGCATGAACGCTAGCGCTCTCGCGGTGAGGTGGAATTCCCTCTGGCATCGAAAACCCTCCCATGTCGACACAGTCAGTGAAATCCAGTGCTCGCCCCATGTTGTGGGAGTCACAGGAAGCCCTGGTGTGAGTAGGCGAGTGCGGCTGTTCTCTACAAATATGGTCGACCCCCCCGTGGGTGCATCCCTTTTCTCCCCTGACACCCCCCTCCCATGCGGGGTCATCATCTGCCCTCCACCCCGAGCGAGGCGTGGCACCAGTCGTTGCATGACATCGACACGGGTTGCCGCCGCATGTGCATTTCGCTGCCTCGCTGCTCTAAGAATTGCCGACGCCATACCGCAGCGTAGAGCCTTATCCACGTCTACTCCTTCTTTGCAACAAGCGAGGGAGGAAGGATGTGCCGCAACGGCCTTCGCTGCGGGTGACGCGGTGTGTGCCTCCAGCACCCCTGTAGCACCCGTTCTTCTCTCCGAAATTCGTGCGGTTCTAGAGAGGCAAGCGGACCACACATGGCTGCCCGTCAGTGACCTCTACGCGGCGTTGCCGTCGCACATTCGCCGGACTCACGTAAAGCCACACAAGTCCATGACGCATGTTCTGCAAAAATGCCGTTGTGAGCTCGGCCTGTCACTAAATGCAACGGGAGTGTACTACGCGAAGGGTATGATGCCGATGCACACAGCCGCCTCGACCGAGGGGGCAACTTCGGCACCGCGGGTGGTCAGCATTTCTGATCAAGTCGGCAAAGACAAGAAGAATAGTGTTGAGAAAGCGAGCCACGCTGCCGCAGGGCGATCCGACGCTGAGGGTGATAGTCTAGCGATATCAGCAGCAGAGACGTCGATGGCCACCCTCCCAGACCCCTCTCTTTCCCCCTCCAAGTCTTTTGGCCCAGTAGACTTTTTTTTCGACGTTGATCTGCGCGACATACCGAATCCTCCACGAGACTTCGATGCGACCCCGTCGTCCCTCGTCGTGGATGGGGCACACTCCAGCGCTAACGGTGCCGTCATCGCGATTCGAGACTTCGTCTCGCACATCCCGCCCTTCTTTGTTCCTGTGGAGGAAGTATTGGAACACATGCCCGGCTACACGGCGGAGCATCTGGAGGTGTATCTCAATGTGAAGGCGTTGGAGCTGGTTACTGTGGCCGGGGAGCGCTACGTGCGTCTTTATGGCAGCTACGGTGATCTATCACTGAGTGGGTGTGAAGTGTCCGAGAAACTGTACGAGCGCTATCGCCCCAATGTGGCCCTTGTCGAGAGGCTTGAGGCAGCCTTCGGGGGTGTTTACGAGAAGTGGATGCCGCTTCCAGAACTGCTGCGCCGTGTGGGACCAGAAGTCGTCGCGCAGTTGCCCTATAGGGGACCCGCTGCCATCACCTACTTTGCACAGATGCAGCACCGCTTTGCATTTGCAGTACGCCAGGTGCCTTCCGATGGCGGAGCTGCAACGGGGGGAATGCCATCTGCGCCGCAGTTTACGACGGAAGCGGCGGTATTGCTGCGGAAGCCGGGCTACTCCGGACTCGCCGCGAACAACACACCCACGCCCAAGAGTTTCCAGGTTCTCATAAGCCTTGTACCGGCAGATATGCAGGTCGACGTGGATATCGTCAGGCGTCAGCTGACCTCTGATGTGCAGGCGGAGCTGGACAGCTACTACGGAGGACTGGAGGGATTCTTCGCCGCTCACAAATCGGTCTTCTTCATTCCCCCAGAGACGCCGACTGTGGTGATGCGGACACGTTATCGACTGCGCACCCAACGCGCCAAACTGCCGCTAGAGGAGCAGCTGCGCATAGCCCTAGATGCCCGGGATAAACCACGAATTCGAATTATTCGCCGCAAGATCGCCTTCCGCGACAACCCGTCTCACCCGCTCCACGACCCGGAAAACCTTGCGAAGGAGGTGAGCAAGCACCTGCCACGCCGTGGCTTCGTGAGCCTCAAGACGATGATGAAGCGCAACCTGCCGGAGGAATTGCTCATGTACATGCCCAGGCGGCTGCGTAGCTTCTTCAATAACTACCCGCAGTACTTCACCCAGTTCGAGTACCAGAGCGCGGGTACGTGGTGCATCTGTCGGCCTGATCAGCCCCTGCCGCGAGGGGTAATTCGACAAAACTTCAGCGATGGCGATCTTCTTCGACTCATCGCCGAGCTCCTGCAGCAGCGCGGCGCTCGCGCGGCGTCGTGGATTCACACCAACCTACCCTTCGGTGCGCAAGAGGTGGTTCGGCGCAGGTACGGTGGGGTTTACTTTTTCGTGGTCCGCTACCCGCAATACTTCAACGTGGTGCTCAAGACGGAAAGGGAAAACGTGAAGAGCAGTGCCGTGGTGCACCTCATCCAGGTACCAAGTCGAGAACTGTCCGACGCTGCTTTGGCGGCAAGTGCAGCCTCCTCGAACAACCCGAACGCGCCAAGCCACGATGGTGAGGATCATGAGAACGGCACTGACGAGGACGGCGAGGACTATCTTGACGATGGATTAGATTGAAGATGCACCATCGAGGAGACACAGTACACACACTCACACACTTACTCGCTGAGCCCACCAATATTGTGCATAATCACGTGTGCACATTTTTTTTTTTTTTTTAATGGCGTTCCCCTTCATCTCCCTTTTCTCACACATCGACGTGGAGCTCGATGAGGAAAGGAAAAAAAAAAAAAAAAGATGGCACCGATCAAATTGCGTGATATATGCATCCACCTCTAAAAAAAAATTTTTTTCCTTGACCACCCCACCCCACTGCGCTCTGCCTACCCTTATCCCTGAAATGAATCGCCATGACGGATTCCCTGGCTTTCTATCCTCAACTCCTCTTGCATCTCTTTTTTTGTTTGTTTGTTTCTTTTTTTTTTTTTTTACTATACCCATGTTTCCTCCCTCCCTCCCCTCCCCCTCCCCCTCCCCCCCACCATCAACTCTCATCTCCTCCTCCACGTCTGGATATACGGTGTGACACGCGCATACATCTTTTCTCTTATCTCGAATACTATTCGTCACAGCCACTGCAACTTCACCTCTTGCATAGACAATAAATATATACACATATACATATCCGCATAGAGTTGTGTACCGTAGGTGTGTGTGTGTGTGTGTTGGTACCTGAGTGGATTTAGTTGTGGTTGTTTTCCGGGTTGGGAGCGAATATTTTCTTTCTTGCTGTCCCCGTCGCCTCTCTCCCTCCCCTCGTCTTATTCCTTCACCACACGCCCACGTGCTTAGCCCGTCAACTCACTTGTGTTGTAGCCACCGCGACTTCTATCGTCTCTTCTCATACCAATTATGGTTTGTATCTTTTTTTATTATTTCAGACGTCATGGTCAGCGGTGGTGTTGTTCTCTCCCTACCATCTCGTAACCTCAACACCTCCCTTGTGGCGCACTAAGTGCATCTGTGTTCCCCTCACCTCTACATGTTTTGTCTGTGCTGTCGTGTAAAAGATGCAAGTGGATCTCCGACACCGCGGGCTGCAGTGTTTCGACCCAGCTGAGTTTGCCAATACAGAGGAGCACCTGCAGCTCCTTCTCCAAGTGCGACAGCTGGATGTATCGTATAACTCGATGTACGACATTCGAGGCCTTGAAGGGCTGACTCATTTGACTGCTCTAAATATCTCACACAACGGACTGCGATCCCTTAGCGGTGGGCTACCACTGACCCTGCGGGAACTCGATGCATCACACAACAACCTCGCCTCACTGCAGAATGCCGCTCTGCTGCCCTTGGAGTTTCTCACCTCCCTCAACGTCGCCTTCAATGCCCTGGAGGACCTGCGAGGGGTTCCCAGCGTAACGGCGCAGCTGACTTACCTTGACGTGCGCAGTAACCGTCTGACTTCCCTGATGGGAATCGAGCACTGCAGTCAGCTTCACACACTCCACGCAGAGGCCAACCTCTTGCGAAAGGTTGAAGACGTTGCTTCCATCAAATGTCTCCCCAACTTGAAGGCCGTCTTTCTATCCGGAAACCCGCTGCTCCTGCGGAAGCGTCAGCTCAGCCAGCTGTATATCCTCCTCCCCTCCCATGTTGAGCAGGATGACTTGCCCACAACGGCGCCGCCCAGCAGTGTCCGAAGCTCTACAGCAGCACCGCCTTCCGTGCTGGACACATCGTCGGTCGGCACGATGGATCATAGCACTGGAGCCTCCATGAGCGAACTCCACGAGGGAATGTATTGCGGTAGCGGGCAAAGCAGCTGGCCTCCAAGCGCGCGCCGAATCACGACACCACAACAGACGCATTGCTCCGCCTCATCGAATGATCAAAAACCTCCCTCTCATGACACAAACGGTATTACTCACCGCTCGCCTACCTCAGCAGCAAATTTTCCAGCAACGACAACTGCCGCCCTCGCTGGTGGCGTAGTGGGAAGTGCGTCAGACAGCTCCACATGCCCACGTCGTGCCCTACCACGTGAGCATCGCCTTGGAGAGATCCCGGGCTCCGCCTCCTTGTACTCATCACCCGACCGCACGCATAGATCCTCGACATCTGGGTTGTTGCACAACAGCGACAGTCGTGGCGTTGACACCGCAAACCCTCTTCCAAGCCATGCATCGTCGACTCTAGGGGGGTATACTGGAAAAGGGGACAGTGATTTCCTTCAAGATGACCTGAAGGTACAGCTCGCGCGCGTCACTGCAGAGCGAGACGAATGTCGACAAGAAATTCTTTCCTTGCGGAGAGAGCTGCGTGAACTGCAGCGAAAGTGCGTGCAACAGAGGGTGGAGGGGAAAACGGCGGGCTCAAGTAGACTGACGCAAACATCTGCACGCCGATCCTCAGCTCTGTCACTAGACGGAGAGGTGCAGAAGGAGGGAGTGTCATCCTTGAAGATGCTCGCGGTGGAGATGTCCGCACATTCCTCTGTGTGCGCGCAGGATGGTGAGGTTCATACTCCCAAGTCACCCAACAACCGTCACAACCTCCACAGCGCTCCACGGCGCAGAGATCTGGGGACGTGCGCAGGTGTGCATTCGTCGCCGCCCGCATCGCTAAACAAAACACACAACGCCCCCTCCATCACTAGTAGCCCTGTGTGTGTACCCAATATGAACAGACGTGAGATGGCGGCGCTTTTCATGGCTCAGCTACGGCACACAGACCCTCCCCGTCTCGATAATGAGTTGCGGGGCAGGAGCACCCGTTCTCCCTTGCACCAGTGAGATTTGTTTTTAAGTATGTTCATCTATTCTTGTGTGTGTGTGTGTATCTGTATGTGTGCACACACAGAATATATATATATATATATATCCTTGAATGACAACGAGGAACGGCGGCGCTGGTGACGGTCTCCTCCTCCCCACCAGCACCACGACCAGCGTCTTCTGTCTATGGTTCTGTTTTTTTTTTTGTATAGCCATGCTCCTTTTCACCCGTCATGGAAGGCTGCGAGTGAAAGCATCGCGTTCTGCCTGTTCGCCTATCGCTGATTTGCCTTCCTCCCGCCCCCCCCCCTCCCCTCCGCCTCCTCACACACACACACACACACTGTACATCCCCTCTTCTTTACGAAACCCTTCATGTAAATTGGAGATAGCCAAATTAGCGAGTTTGAGAGCGGCGCGCTCATCAGGGCACACCTGAGATGCTGAGTGATCGGCCTCCACACAAGGACATACCGTTGCATATTCCTCGTTTTTTTTTTTCATACGCTCACATAGATAGACACTCATATACATATACATATATATATATATACATATACATATATATATATATATATATATATACATACACGCACCACCACCCCACTCACATACACATATATATATACACATACACATACATATATTTACATCTATATACAAGCAAACTATTTGGAAAGGTAAACAGTGCACTGCACCGTCACCGCCAATTTACTCGTGTACTCCTTTGCCCAGCTGCCTGCATGCGATGCTGCAACCATGTCGCCTGCTCTCGAAGGCCCTTCCCTTTGTTCCGATGGCCCTCAGTACTCTGGACATGCTGGAGCATCGCCTGCAGGCAGCTGGGCTGGGTGGTAGCACCAGCGTCGCGTCTACACCCCAGTTACCTGCATCGCCGAGTGCTCGTAGAGAGGAAGACAAGACGCATCAGCTCAAATGGTTCAGTAACCGCGTCTGTGCCCCATTCTTCGTTTCCCCCAAGCACGACGGTGTGAGGCTCATCTCGTACGTCCCTCCAACGACCGCGACAAGGCGGAGGTCATCGCAGCAGGCTTCGAACAGGGCGAAAAAAACGAACACCAGTGCTGCCACGGCAGACGAGTCGCCCTCGTTGATGACGTGCTACACCCGCTCCGGTCGACCCATTTACGGCCTCTTCTGGATAGAAGAGGAGCTTTGCCTTTTGCGAGCCCTCTGCGGCGATGCCTCTCTTATCGTGGATGGGGAACTCTACCTCCACCGGACCGACATGAACACCTCACCCGCCAGGCAAGGAGTTCAGGCGGAACCCCCGGTTGGCAGAAAGCCAACACCAGCTGGAACTACTTTGCCCTCCACAGCCGACACGTTCCAAACCGGCTTTCTCGCTGTCGCCGCACTTGTCAAACGCCTTCGCGGACCCACAAGCCAATGCGCCAGCGAAGATGATATTCTGCAGTACGTCCCTTCCCTACCTCGTCTCTGTGTGTTCGATGTTCCCTCCTACAGTCCATGCGCCGACCCACTCGCGCTGCCCGCGCGCACCTCCCCAACCGCCATCTCGGCCACCGCATCACTTCTTCCCTCAGAGATCGTTGTCTCCGTGAAGGACGCCCGAAACTCGCATCGCGTGTTGGCAGAGATACAGCGCGTTCGCAAGGATGTTATCGGCGCCCTAGGACTGGACGATCTTGAGCAGCTGCGGGTTGTTCCTAACGTGACACCGTTTTCACAGCGACTTCGCGTCATGCACTACCTCTTCGAACTCCTCTCGCGCGGCATGGAGTCCCCAGTGCTGCGGCAGCACTTCTGCCCCACATCAGCGCGCAAGTACTGCGCACCGAAGTCACGCGATGTGAGTCGTCGTCGCCAGCAGGCAGCCACGACAGTGCAACCACAACGCCCAGACAGCGAAATCGTTCGGTATCACGGCGGACTCTTTGTGTCTCGCATTCCGTATCAGCTTGCAACATCCCTCGAGGACACCACACAGCGCATCCTGCCCGAGTTCCTCGGCGCGGGCTACGAAGGCGCCGTCATTCGCGCCCCGGTGAACACGTACGAATTCAAAGAGAAGGCGAAGGGCACGCTAGCTTCCCTGCTCGCCCCGCTGCTGCGACCCACTAAAGCCAAGGAAACGGTCGGAAGGCGGCAACTGCGAGGGATAGACATCAATGGGGGCGAGGGAAGTGGTCGGAGAGCTCGAAACCGTACCGCCCTTCTCCTCTCCCTCAACAGCGGTACTGCGTGGAGCGGGACCGCACCCCTGATGGTGCGCGCGTACAGAGGAGATGCCCCTTGTCGTGAACCATTAAAACCCCTCTCGCCCCCCGACGCCGGTCTCACTGACGCTGCAATGAATGCGCTCGACGTCGTCAACGTGGCCCGGCGGGCGGTCTTGCAAAGCGCTAAGCTGCCGCAGCGGTCGCTGAGCGCCGTCAAAATACTTACTTTTCACGATCGAGAATATGCTATCCTGCGCCCACTGCTGAAGGAGCCATCGACAAACCCTAAAACACGGGAGCTGGCCTCGATCCCCCGGTCCCAGGTGCGTGCACTTGGCTACGTCATAAAGCCCAACACGGACGTGGAAGCCAGCGGCGACAGCGACAGTGCTGCTGACGCGGATTCCGCCACCCAACGAAGCGGAGGGAAAAAGATGAAGCCTGCCGCAACCGTTGGCGCACACGCGCCGGTGTGCTTTTACGGACTTGAGTGTTTGGCAGATAATGGACTTGTCTTCAACGTCTCTCTCCCGAAAATGACGCTCGCCCAGCAGAAGACGCTGCTAGAGCACCTCTTGGGAGCGGGGAGAAACATGGCTCGCGACCGCAGCAGTACCGCCTCTGCCTCCACCCAAGTACGGGATAGGCGCAAGCGAGCGAGCGCGAAGGCATCCTCTGAGAGGGCGGCGGGGTGCGGGAAGGTCTCTAAGATGGCCTCCCTTACCGGGCTTTACGCCACGGTAAAGTACAGCACGCTAACAGAGCATGGCCTACCTCGTTTTGGTAGCGTCAAAGCAATTCGTGGAGGCAAAGGATGGTTCATGTAGCCCCCCCCCCCTCCCCCTCCTCTAAGGCGGGGGAAAATAATTCTAAGCGAACCAGCCTGGACGGGGTTGTTGTTATCATCTCCAAAAATGGTCTATAGCACAACAAAAACGATGTGCGTGCGATGGGTGGAAATGAAGGACTGAAGGGGGTAGACGAGACCGACGGAGAGAAGGGAAGGAGTGGGAGGAACCCCCGTATTCCCAATCAATTGTTTTCTTCTATGCTTGCGAGTTAGGGTTCCTGTCGCCTGATCTGCACAGCTGTAACTGTGCAGTGAAGGTACGAATCCAGATTCTTTTTTTTTTTCGCAGAAGGTCCAACGCCTGTCCTTGGGTTAAAAAGAAAGATCTGCGTCTCTAAAAATGTACTTGACTGACCTCTCATGCACACCATTGGCCCTCATCTCCCCCTCACTCTCTCACACACACACACACACACCTCTTTTGGTCTACATTCACTTCTTTTTTTTTTTTCTGCTGATGCACGCTTTTGATGCAGTCTTTTGTATACACAGCTCGGGCACGCGCACATGTGGAGGTCAAAGGTTTCTACACAGCGCGACGCGCAACGCAAAAGTCGTTGCCAACATAGGAGACCTAGCCATGGAAACGGTACCAGTCCGAGTCCAGGGGCCGCTGCTGCAGTCCCCTTGGACGTGTGGGCAAGCACTCGTCTCCTGGACTCGACAGCCCACATACTTGCGGTGCAGCCGGCAGATCCGCTGCGTGTTCTGAGCGTTCGCTTCTCCAGCGAAGCGGTACTCATCGCCCCCTACCCTGCAACGCCTGCGCCAACGGAATGGAAAGAATCAGACGCGGAGGCCAAACAGGAGGCGATTCGTGCCGCCAATGCAACACCCTCATCAGGGACATCCAAGGCCGCTGTGCTCAACAGAAGCCAACCCAAACAGAAGCTGTCTACACTCACGAACGGATGCGGTGCAGCCACCATTCCAATGGAGCACCTGATAGAAAAAAAATGGGTGAGACAACATCTCCAACCGTACGGTCTACGCGCAGTGGCGCGGTGTGCGTGCGCATGCCCACCGCCTGCTGCCCCGAAAAAATCTTTTCCGGGAGCCATGTCACCGGTGGCCAGTGCGAATGGCCTCGATACTGATACCACTGGAAACTCGTATTTTTCGTTGGGTTCTCTGCATTCTCAGTGGATCGACATCTTCGGCTTGCTGCACCGGCAAAGCCGCATGTCCATTGACGAGCTCACCGCTGCATCTGCCCATTGGTATTCCCAATTAAGCAGTGCGGCTGTCATACCGCCGGTTGACCACCGTGCGGCTGAAGAAATTCCAGCGTCGATGGTGCTTCTCTATGTAATGGTGGTGATTGAAGAACACCTACGCCCCGCTGACTGTGGTGAGAAAGAAAACGGTACTGAGAGACCGTGCCAGCTGCGCCGCCGCCTTCAAACCTCGGTCAAGTTGCTAGGCATGCATCTCATGGCAGCCTTCATGGACCTCCAGCGCGAGGCCGAGGGTACAGAGTATTGCAGCAGCGATGCAGGCGCCTGCGATCGATGGCACGGAGAAGATGTAGAGATGCACGATCGCAATGACTTCGACCCTGCGCCAGGGGACACGAATGACTGTGATCTCACACGTACTATATATCTCCTCTCCACCCAAGACCTCGATCAGTTTCACCAGTGGCTACACTGCCGCCTGCAAGAGCGTAGCACCTGGTCCCTCACATCACCCACGGCCGCTAATACCACCGTGGAGAGAGACAAGGAAGCAGATGACATCCAGGTCAACTCACCGATCGAATACCTCCAGTCGCGCAGCACAGCGTACCTGACCCGCGTTTTTGGATGCCCTGCCGATGACATGGCGGGTACAGATAGCACGCAGAACGTGATGTCCGTGGAAACCTTCGTAGCCCTCATGGACCGCCTCTCCGCCGTTATTGTAGCTCACCAGCATACAGCTTTGGCGATGTCCATCACTCTTTACGCTCGGCTGCCGCCGACCGCGAGGACCTCAGCGGGAGAAGATCGACTACCGCCACCATGGCTGATACAGCTTCTCTGTCAGTGTGTTGAGGCTGTCGTAGCGCCGCTGAGAAATATGCGCGATAGCGCGTTCTCCTCTTCAGCTCCCTCGACGCTTCCGTTGGCGTGGAGGGTGTACACAAATCAATTGTGCGAACTCCTGTCGCCCTTCCACTGTGATTTGTTGCAGCGATTCCCTAAAGATACGCAGGAAGAAGGAACCCCCCGCAGCACCGTGGACGATGGTGCGCTCTGCAAGCTGCAACGACGGCTGCTTGCATGGGCGAAGGAAACTGAACTTCGCTACTACGTGCATCAGAAAACGAGCACAGCAGGCAACCGTTTTCCCGGACTGGCAGTAGTGGAGATGGTGAGTGCGTTGGTGTCCCACGTATTTGAAGCCTACACCATCACCCTCTACCCGAATTGGGAGATTGCCATGCGTGTCTAAAGACACTCACGCGTGCGCGCACCCATGGACGTGGAGCAGTGAACATCACGACCTATCGTCTGTGTGTGTGTGTGTGTGTGTGTGTGTGTGTGTGTGGGGTGGTGGTCGTGAATCCTTTCCCCAGTCTTTTTTCTCCTCCCTTCTTGGGAGTGTTGCCCCCCCCCTCCCTACCCACAAGCGAAACCAAAACACCTCATTGTAAAGGAATCGACGGGTAACTGTCCCTTGTGCTACGAACTACACGAATCAAACATATAAATTCACGCCTACAGTCATCAGCTAGTTGTGCAAATGAACGTGTCTTCTGTGGTACGCCTTCCCCCCCTCCCCCTCCCCCTCCCCCATCCTCCCTTCCCTTCCTCTCACTGTATCTCCAATCCTTCCTCTGTGGATCCCTGACGGACACGACGCAAGTGTGCCCACGCACGCACCACACTCACAGCCCCGCACAGAGACATACATCTCCGTTGCTTTGATATATCTTTCCCTCACCCCTCCCACCCCAACTCATCCCCGTCCTCAGTCGAGCACCACTGCCGCCACCACCACTATCAATATGGGCAAAAAGGCAGAATTCACCCGCTCGCGCTTCAAAGAAGTACGGCAGAAGCATGAAGAGCGGATGCAGCGCTCCCAAACGGAGCGGGACCGACGCCACGGAATCGACAAGTCGGACCGAAAGATCGATAAGGTGTTGGTGCAACGACCCCTACCCAATGACGCACAGCAGACTCTTCTGATTACTCAGTTTGCGCAAGCGTGCCGACTGGCCGCCCCTAGCAAGGACATGTGCCTGCTGATGCGTCACTACGCCGCGGCTACACAGGAGGCAAAACAAAAGAGTGACTCGACGACGGAAATGACGACAAGTGCGGCGTTGGCCAAATCAGCCACGCGCAAGCGCAAACGTGATGAGACTGAAGAAGCACCCGCTGCGGGTAATGCCTTCCTTGACAACCTTGCGGATGCGCTGATCCAGACTCAAAGCACACCCGTGGTCGTAGACGAAGAAGCAGCAGCAGCAAACACAGAAAAGGATCGGGAGAACGATGTAGACGACGACGACGACGATGAGGATCCGGTGACAGTGCTACAAGACATCCTGCAGGATGACAGCGGCCGCCGTGTAGTTGCCACTCTCCTGGCCTCTTTGAACATAGTGCACAGTGCCAAATGCAATGCAGTAGCTAAAGTCGTGCTGGAGCAGTTTGAAGAAAACGAGTATCTCCCGCAGCACCACGTGGCGTGTCGTGTCATGAGCGCCCTCGTGCAGTTTGGCTCCGATGCCACAAGGCAAGGTGTGTTGAACCTGTTGCGTCAGCGCGGCACTACCACAGAGGCAGTGGAGCGCTTGCTTTCTGACCGCCACACCGCCGGAACCATTGATCAACTTCTTAAGAACTACAGCCAGGCGACGGTCGCCTGGCTGTGCGAAGTTCTGTGTCTCTCGACCCCCGCTGCAGGATCGGGTGGAAAGAAGAAGACCTCCAAGCCACACAAGGCGCCTGCTGAGGCAGCGGGAGCAGCTGGTGAAGAGGTCACTACCGAGAAACTTATGGAGCTCATTAACGGACCGGTGTCCGGCCAGGTTCTCCTTCAGCTTGTCCACACCGACGCCCGCCGAGAGCTGCTGAAGCGCCTTTCTATCACCGACCTCCTCCAGAGCAAGCGCGGCACTGCATTCCTCACGCAGCTATTGACGCTGAGCTCCTCCGATGCGGTGGACGGGACCCAAGAGGAAGAGGCAGTAGCCCTCTTCAACGACGTACTCGAACGTCTCGGTAAAGACTTGGGCGAGATGGCGATTGACAAACGCGCGAACTTCGTTGTTCAGGGGCTGGTCCAGCTTCTGCCGGCCATGGGCGCTCAAAGCGCCAAGCATCAGGAGCGCCTGGAGCGCGCTCTGGGAGGCGCTGCGGGTATCTCTGCTTTGGTAGAACACGGCAACGGTGTGCACGTCGTTCTCTCTCTGATTGACACTTCCCTAAAGCTGCCCTCGGAGTGCTCGGTAGAGGGACTGGCGGAGAAGCTGATCACACGGCAAAATATCACCGACCGTCTGCAGCACAAGTACGGAAGCCTTGTGGTCCGCCGCCTCATGCCTCTCATCTCTCGGAAGGCCTCCAAGGTGGGTCGCCTTTTGCAAGGTATAGTAGAACAAGAAATGTCGAGTCTGGTGTACACGGAGGCGGGTAACTTGGTGGTGAATTCTTATCTCACTGCGCTCGGCAAGTCTGGTGCGTCGTTGCTGGCGCAGAAGCTCGCGAGAGGAGAGGATCTTTTTTTCATGTGCCAAAGTCCGTACGCGTCGCATGTGGTCTTTTCCTTGTTTGAGCTGGTGGATCCGACAACGCACACAGTCCTCTGCAACGCGCTGAAACCCCACGTCCTGCCTTTGTCGACACATGTGAACGGCCGCTTCATTGTCGAGAAGATGATCGCCGCCAGCCGAGACGTCCGCGAGGATGTGTTGCGCCGATTTCTCTCCCTAGCCCAGGAAAGAGGAACGCAACATCTGCTCTGTGCTCTGCTTGCCAATATGGACACGCGTGGCAAGCAGGCCTGTGTGGATAAAACGATTATGCCCAACCTCTCCAACCTCGCAACGCATCAATATGGTTCGATCGTCCTGCAGAAACTGATGCAAGCGGAGCCGACAGTGCTGTCGGCAGTACAGCAGCGTCTCGCCTCAAACTCTCTCGTGCGGAGCGACTTGGCTCAGAACTTCTTTGGGAAATTCGTTGTTCAGATTGCTGCGCAATCGGAACAGGTTCAACACTAGGAGCACAATATATATATATATATATATATGTTAAGGGGGGGGGCAGTGGCAAGTCTTGTCAGGTGCGATTACATTGCTATCCATGATTTGTTTGGCTTAAGCGTATTAAAGTGTCTCTCCATGTAAGGAGGAAGCACATCACAGATATATATCTATCTATCTATCTGTATATATATATATATGTGTGTGTGTGTATAACACGTCTAATGCAACAGCAAAGTGCTTTCACTTTTTCTTTCTTTCCCGATGTCGTCATCACATCATCTCGAAGCAGACGAGCTTGATCTTAAAGACCATTAATATATGGATGCCATCGCTAGCGTACGATGCGGATCCTATTTTCCAGGTTCTGTACGCACACCTGCGTGCCTCTGTGCACGTGCGGTAACACGCAATATATTGCTGCGCAATCCATGCTCGAGGTGCGAACGAAATGAACTGTTGTCCATAGGATGCCTTTCTCCCTTATCCCCTCTGCATCTCTGCGCTCTTCCCACCCCCGCATTGGTGATGCATCTATTTTACTGGTTCATGTTTGCTTAGTGAAACCCCTAACGATTCTCGTTCACACCCTTCTCACATCGGAATTATATAGCCCCCACCCCAACCCCACAGGCACGCGATTTTTGTCTTCATCTCGCCACCTCGTCGGTCCAGATAGAAAGGCGGAAAAAAAAAAACAAGAGCAGTCGACGGTATGTCAGTGGCATCGGTCGGTTCGCCCCTCCTGCCACGACTGCAGCAGCTGCACGAACAATTCGGCGGCATCTACGACTTGTACGCACGTGCACCGTCTCATCGGCCAAGAAGTAAAGAAGCGAAGCACTATCATCATGAGCGCATACGCCTTCAGCGAGCCATGGTGATGGACCTTGACGCTCTGTACCGCAGCGTGGTTGCCTCTTCACCGGTGCGAATGTCAGCGGAAGAGTTCCAGGTCCTTCTCGAGCTATTACCGTCGTGGGCTGTGCTGAGCAGCTTTTCGACCACAGAAGCACCGCTTCTCCTCATCATGGCACGCGTTCTCCGGCCTCAAAGCATTGATGCCCCCCTCCCGCACGTACCGGATAGTGTCATGCAGTGTGTTCTGCTCAACTTAGCGCGCCTTCTACATCAAACAGAGCTGTGGTCAAAGGGGGATGTCCCGGTGGAGTTGGCCATCCGCACCACGGGTGCAACACTCCTGGGGCATCTCTTGCAGTACTTTGTTGCCAGCTCTGAGGCGGCGGCGGTGGAGGAGCAGTGGCGTGCGTGGCAGGAGTTAGCCAACCACACTCTCCTAGACAACGTGCGCATGTGGCTAATGGAGCTGGAGGCGGCGCGGGTGGGTGATAAAAAGTCCCCTCTAAAAACTAAATCACAGACATCAGTGCTGTCGACGACGACATTGACGGCCCTGCTCTGTCAGTGGCTACGCTTTGTCACAGTCCTCGCGAAGCATCCCTGTGCCCGCTCCCTCGACACAGAGTCGTGGGCACGGTTGCTGTCCTCTGTTGTGTCTGTCATGGGACAGCCGCAGGACGCGACTACGCAACTAGAGCTTACCTACACAGCGCTGCACGTTCTTCTTGGAGTGCAAGCCACCGGTGTGGTGTCACCAGGTGTGTGGGGAGAATTGACTCTCCAGACAGTAGCAAAATCTGTGCCGCACACCAACGCAGATGCTCCAGTCGCACTGCCCGTCTCGTCCCTCTCCGACAACAACCCCAACTACGCCTCTCTCTTCATCACCTACGTACGACTGGTGAAGGCGCTGGTTTTTCTCCAGGTGGAGGAAAGCCCAACTAGCAGCAACACAGCGAGGGACACCGCGACGCAGCTGCACGCCATTCTTGCCGGGCTTGCAGAGATGTCCACACTTGTGTACGTGAGAGACTCGCCTCCGGATTCGGGCCCAGGCACCGCGGAAGCTCGTCTCTCTCTCCTGCCCGCTGTAGTGAAAGAATTGATCACTGTAGATGAAGAGAGCCAAAGCTCACCGCGACAGTACACCCGGTATGTGCAGGGGATGCTCACGGGCCGCACCCCTCTCGCTCCGCACATTGTCACACACCTGGTGCGAGAATGTCAAGCTCAAATGGCACAGCTCACGTTTCGTAGCCCCACCATCCTTTGCACAGACGCGCATATTTTACAGAGTGTTTTTATATGGTCAATCCACGCTATCATCGATGAGGGACTGCTGGATGTGTCACGCCACACCGATGTCTTCGCCACCTTAGCCTGGAATCTCTACGAAGCAGCAGATACCGCCGTTGGGAAGCTTACCGTGAACCTCGCGGAGGTGCTCTTGACGAATCCAATGTTGTGTGCACGCAAGGACGTGGCAATGCTGGCAGCGCGCATCATTGCATGCGAAGGACTCGCGCTGTTGTTGCACCTTTTGCTTTTCATAGTAATTCCGTGCGGCATTACAGATCAAATCACATGGCACCCACGCTACCGGCAGTGTCTGTACGCGGCTGAAGAACGGGTCATGCGAACGGTGGGTGCGTTTGACTGTGGGCCACCACTGGTGCTGTCCGCCCTCGGGGATGCGCTAGACCAAACGAGTACCCTTCTGGGGCCAATGGCCGCAAAAGTGAGTGCACTGCTGCCTGAATCCAAACGACCCCCCTTAGCCCCGGCAGGGTGCCAAGGCGCATTAGAGAAACTCATGGAAGTGATACCGATCTTTTAGACCACGCCCGCCACCGCAGTCAGCGGTTTAACCCCACCCCCTCCCCCCTCCCTCCCTCCCTGGGTCTCCGTATGTTTGTGTAAGATACCTGATGCTGTTATCATCCTTATCGGCGGGGTGGGACGCCGAAGCAGCCCGTAAGCAAATTTCACCCTTTGAGACTCAGAGACCCGCCGCCCGCGGTAGCAATCCCGAAAAAAAAAAAAACAAGCAAAAACACACAGACAACCCCTCTTTTCGAATGGCCCACGGGCGGCAAAAGGAAAGCCGCCACGAGGCCCCCGACCGCCCTACGCACACACACACCGACCCCCCAACCCACCCACCACCCCCAGGCACACACCAAGCGCAAGCCCATGGACCGACCGGCCTAAGCAAGTCGGGAGCAAAAACGCATGCGCGACCCGCCACAAAAAGAGTACGGCACTCAGGGTTCCCGAGTCATCACTGACCTCAGTACTAACTAAGCCTGTAAGTGCTTAACTTCACAAATCGGACGGGATATGGTGTTTTCACTCAAGTATGGTCGTACTCAACTCCACCGACATGTCAATTGAAGCCCCATCAAATTATGAAGGGGTTCTGAAAAAGTGATGAGAGTGGGGTTTGAACCCACGCCCTCGAAAGGATTGGAACCTTAATCCAACGTCTTAGACCACTCGACCATCTCACCTTGTCGAAGGCTGCTGCCGGTCAACTCACTGAGCATGATTATGTCTCTTTGTCGTCATGCCCGCCACCGATCCATGGGCGTGTAGCTCAGTGGTAGAGCGTCCGTTTCGCATACGGAAGGCCTAGGGTTCGATCCCCTACTCGTCCACTTTTCTGTTTTGGGGTCTTTTGCCGTTTGGCTTTTTTCTTCTGTTGGCCCCTCTTGGGCGCCGTGGGGCCTTTCTCCTCTGCGTCGAATTGACCACGCCGGCGTGCCCCGGGGACCCGGCGGGCCCCTCCCCAGCAGCCCGGAAACGGAGACGACCCGCCAACACAACCGCCCCAGAGAAAACAAGATCCCACCCCGAGCCATCCTGTCGAAAACCTTGGCGGTTTTCCAGGACAATCACTGCAATATGTGTCCCCACCACGTCGCGCCACACCACCCCACTAGCCCTCATCAGGACGACGCGGTACAGCGTCCCGGTTTGGACTTCTTTTCTTTACGCTCTACGGTGGGGTTTGTAGTCACCTCAAAAAAAAAAAAAGCGAGATCGACGGGCTGGCGCCACAGCACCCCAGGCCCTGCGGCCGCTAAACCGGGAGAACGATGCAATGGGGGTTGCTGGTGGCCAGCAGCGCCAGCTGGATGGAGTCGGGCACCAGCGATGCCGGCATGACGAGCACATCGGGTCTCAGTGCACCAACCTGTTTCACAATCTGTGGGAGGGCCACCCCCGGCGCCGAGTCGATGGTAATGTGCGGGTTTTTCTTCGAGCCCTTGAGCATACACACCGTCACCAGGGGGGCCTCTGAGCGCGACAAGCGCGCCGTCCTCGCGCCATCCCCTGCATTGGCCGCCCCAGCGCTGTCCTCCGCACCCCCCTGCCCCTCCCCAGCCCCACCATTGACGGCGGCCGGGCCGCCGCTGCTGGCCGGCATCGCCGGGGATAAAGAAGCCTCACCGGTGGTGCTGGGGCCGCATTGGGGGACGGGGAGGGTCTCCAGGTAGCGCCTGTAGCATTCAAGCTGCGTGCCACACACCGCACCGGCGTCGGGGCCAGCAGCGGCCTCGCCCTGGTCTGACTCAGCCGCCCGGCTTCCACCTTGCGAGCTCGACGTCCCGACGACGGCAAATGAGATCTGGTCCGCCTGCCCCGCGGGCTGCCGGCGCATGCAGCGCGCCTGGAGGTACCTGACCGCTGCCGCCACCGCTCTCTGGACATGCTTCGGCACCTGCGGGGGTGCCCCTGGCGGCGTCCCCGTCACGATGGTCGTCTGCGGGGCTTCCTCCTCGCCAGACCTCCTCCTGG